>LNAC01000158.1:368923-403625 GCA_002007465.1 Ailurus styani | reverse complement strand
GGGGGTTGGTCAAGGAAAAGACTAACCATGTGATTAGAAGGTGGTGCTTTTGAGCCAGTCTGACCTCCAGAGAGGGGAGGGATATGGAGATTAAGTTCAATGACTGAATCAATCATGCTTATGTGATGAAGCCTTATTAAAAATTCTGGACATCAAAGCTCAGGGAAGATTCCTGATTGGTGAATACTTTGATGTGCTGGGTGGATGATGTGTCCTGATTCTTTGGCACAGAAGCTCTGACTTCAGGAACCTCCCCAAACTTGCCCTATGTATCTCTTCACTTGGCTGTTCCTTTATAACAAAACTGCAGTTCTAAGTATACCCACTTTCCGGAATTAGGGGAGTCATTCTGTAAATGACTGAACTATGCAAATTACTGGTGAGAATCCTTGAATTTTTAGCCAGTTGGTCAACTGAACTTGCAGCTGGTAACTAAAATGGAGGCAGTCTGGCTGGGGATGATGCCCTTTAATCTGCAGGGCCTGATGCTAACCCTGGGCAATTAGCTTTAGAACTGAATTACAGTATGCCAGTTGGTTTTGGACCCAGTTGGGAGTAGTAAAGAATTATCAATACCCCAGCTTTTGTCTGTTTGTTTTTTTTAAGATCTTTATTAGTTTTACTCTTCAAAAGTGAAACATCAAAAACTGCTAAAGGTTTAGCATTAACAATATAGAAGGGTGTGTCTGTTGTGGTTTGTTGTATATGGTCTTGCCTGTCAGCCAACTGAAAAAGTCCTATGACATGAAACACAAATTTATCTTTGGCATTTAAGAAAAAAGAGAGGCAAACCAAGGAACAGATTCCTAACTACAAAGAATACATTGATGGTTACTGGAGAGGAGGTGGGGATGGGATGGGTTAAAAAGGTGACAAGAATTAAGGAGGGTGTTTGTAGTGATGAGCACCAGGTATTGGGGTGTTGTATGTAAGTGATAAATGACTGAATTCTATACCTGAAGCTACTATTAAACTGTAAGTTAACTGACTGGAAGTTAAATAAAAACTTGGAAAAAAATAAAAGAAAAAAGTGAAAAAATTATTCCCCTATTCTGCTTAGAGCAACTATATAGTCCATCTTTGATGTTAGGCATATTAAAAAAAATTACTGTTGATATATAAAAGAGTCTCGAGCTAATCTACAGAACTTAATTTATATAACCACTGTGAATGTTTTGATGTGTTTTCAGATGAAAAACAATATTTAAAGAAATGCATAAGGGCAAACCTGTTTCCGAAAAATTCCTCATTGCAAAACATACAAATACCATGAAAATTGTTATCATTTCTTTCTTGCTGCTGTTGTTCCAGAATTTCTTTCTGTAAAGTAGAAACAGATATTTTGTATTATCTTTTTAAAAAATTATTTATTTATTTATTTATTTGACAGAGAGAAAGAGGGAGAGAGAGAGAGAGCACAAGCAGGGGGAAAGGCAGGCAGAGGGAGAAGCAGCTCTCCGCAGAGCAGAAAGCCCAAAGTGGGGCCTGAACCCAGGACTCTGGGGTCATGATCTGAGCTGAGGCAAATGCTGAACCGACTGAGCCACCCAGCCACTCCTGATATTATATTTAATAAATGCACGGTTAGCTAATGAAAAATGTTATAGTCTGAATGGGAGGAATCGGGAAGAAGCACAAATATATGAATATTGACAATATTTCAAATGTCTCCATTTCTGTCTTTGTATCAAAACTCTAACTCTATACTGTTAAATGCTGACAGACTCCATTTAGATAGCTATGCAGGAAACTCAAGAGTCAACTGGTCTCATCATCCTTCCCTACCCTGGCTTTACTCCTGTTTTTACTAGTCAATTCCCATCCTCACCCTCTTTCCCAAGCAAAAGTGTGGTAGGGGTTTTGATTTGCTCCTTTTGGTCCTCTCAGTTTAGTCTGCATTCAAGTTCTGACAAATTTTTCTTTCTTTCTTTTTTTTTTAAGATTTTATTTATTTATTTGACAGAGAAAGGGAGATCACAAGTAGGCAGAGAGACAGGCAGAGAGAGAGAGGAGGAAGCCGGCTCCCCGCTGAGCAGAGAGCCTGATGCAGGGCTCGCTCCCAGGACCCTGAGATCATGACCTGAGCCGAAGGCAGAGACTTAACCTGCTGAGCCACCCAGGCGTCCACATTCTGACAAATTTTTCACTTGAAGTATCTTTTTTGTTTTTGAAGATTTTATTTATTTATTTGACACACAGAGAGAGATCACAAATAGGCAGAGAGGTAGGCAGAGGGAGAGGGAGAAGCAGGCTTCCTGCAGAGCAGGGAGCCGGATGTGGGGCTCGATCCCAGAACTCTGGGATCCTGAGCCAAAGGCAGCCGCTTAACGACTGAGCCACCCAGGTGACCCCGAGGCAAACTCTTAAACATTGTTTTCCTACACTATTATTTTGTTATTCTTCAGCTCAAATAAATTTTTCTAAAAGATTTTATTTATTTAGTCACGAGAGACAGAGAGAAGCAGAGGAAGGAGGCTTCCCATGCAGCAGGGAGCCCGATGAGGAACTCGATCCCAGGACCCCGGGATCACGACCTGAGCCAAAGGCAGAATCTTAACCGACTGAGCCACCCAGCCGCCCCCCACTCAAATAATTTTAAATATGCTTTGGTAACATTTGCTCCAATAAGGGTGGTTCTACACACCATCTTTCCTTGAGGTCATTTTATTTCTCTTTGATTTTTGCCTGTTACGAATCTTAACCTATAACTTAAAATCCCCATTTCTATCATGATTTCCATTTCCAGAATGCTGTATAAGAGTTACGAGCTCTGGGCGCCTGGGTGGCTCAGTGGGTTAAAGCCTCTGCTTTCGGCTCAGGTCATGATCTCAGGGTCCTGGGATCGAGGCCCGCATCGGGCTCCCTGCTCAGCGGGGAGCCTGCTTCCCCCTCTCTCTCTGTCTGCCTCTCTGTCTCCTTGTGATCTCTCTCCCTCTGTGAAATAAATAAATAAAATCTTTAAAAAAAAAAAAAAAAGAGTTACGAGCTCTGGCTCTGGAACACTGAGTAGACTTGGATTTGAATTCTGGCCCCTTACTGGTACTCAATATTTAACTTTTTCAATCATCAGTTTTCTCATTTTTAAGATGAAAATGGAAATACTATCTCACAGAATTGTTTATAGGATTAAATCAGATAATTTATGTACAGAGTTCAAATTGTGCATGGGTCATTAAATGCTGGATATTATTGTTATCCAGCCAATGTCAATTTCTACTGTTTATTACCATCACCTCTTTGTTAACTATTTGCCTGCCTTGTCTTCTGAAGGGATATGAAAACTCTGGAGTTAAAATTAAGTCTCTATGCTGTTCTTAGAATGGCATACCACTCTCCAGCTTCTCTTATAACATGGAGCTCTAAACAGGAACTTTATAAAGCTTATTGCTGATTCTATGAATACTTACAGAATAGCATAAAAATGAGCTAATATCTAGAAACTTAATAAATTCCATGTGGCATTCCTGGAAATGTATCACCAAACACCTAGAAATATTAATCCAATTGAAGAAAAAAATTAAGAAGTTACCATGATAAAAATCAATTCCATGAACTGGTTTCAGCCATGATGGAATAATGAATATCACACTTACCCTTCCCCTGTAAACTACTATAAAATAACTTGCTTCATCTAGTTTTCAGATATGATAATGGACAGTGCAGGGCTGTGATCCATGAAAGAAGAAAATAATACACTACCAGTTTTCTGCTGGGTGGTTTTCCAAACTGCAGCATAGGGAAGTGAAACACAAATGAGGTGAAGCTACCTCAATGGATGGAGGGAAAAAAAAGTCTGGAGTTCAGGACACTAAAGCGAGTGCACTCTGTGGGACAAGATACAAGAGAGAGAAGAAGGCTGGAGAAAGGAAGCTCAAGAAACCTGCACCAGGATTCTTTTGATCTTTGTCCAAATACTGAGCCGAACATGTACAAAGAAGGACTCTATGAGTCCTGACGGAGGAATTTCCAGGGGCTGTGAAGTTTAATGGAGAGTCCAGAGGTGACAGCACTGGAATATGTTGGAGTTCTGACATGCAGAATGAATAGACCTTGCTCAACAGTTTAGGTATACAGCAAATATAAAAGAAACTCTTTAAATTTACGTGCTGGTGGCAAGTGGATAGATAAAAGCTAGAGAAATAAAAGAGCTAAGGGAGATGTATCAGACCATTTTAATGATTGCTTTTTGAGTTTAAGTGAACTTTGTATCAAAACTGAAATGGATAGGAGAAGTCAAATAAAAGAGGTATTGTTAAAGGAAACTGAACTTTTATAAACATGCCTGGCTTGACTAAAAAAAAAAGAAAGAAAGAAAAAAGAAAACACATTTCAGAGCTCTACATCAACAACTTTGTTAGCAGCAAAAACAAAAACTCAGCAAATAAAGCTCTTGCTAAAGAACCCTATCGCTACTGGTGCAGTAAGGCTGAGGCTAAGCATGTACTTTCTCTGCCTATTCCTGTTTTCAGTCCACAAGACTCAGTGCTCATTAAAAGTCACCATTCTGGCTCATCTCTCTCAAGCTTGTGATGATATAACCCAATTTGGCTAAAGAAAAATCTTACTCAACTTAGTATCTCCTTGGTTTTGGCTCAGCACAAACACAAAAGATTTGTGAGTCTAAACCAGAGGGATACTAAGCCATTTAAGGTTTTCTTTGGCCAAATTTAAGTTTCATCAACTGACCCTGAATTGCAAAACTCGAGTGGAACCATTAGAAGTGATATAAATTGATTCTTCTTAGGAGAGCCTAATTTACACTTTGGTATATCTGAGGCGGCATGGGATAGACTGTACAATAAGAAAAATCATTGTAATGGCAAGTAACTAAAACCAGGCTGTTCTGTTCCAGAGCATCTTTCCTACGGTGATACTGAGGACTCTCAGCTAAGTTTACCTGCAAAACCGACAACCATAATAAGACAAAGATTCCCGAATGCCCTTGTCATCTCTGATCTCTCAGGTCCCATACAACTCCTTTAATTTTTACCCAAGTTCATTTCATTAAGATCTGCCTTTTGTCTAAGGCACAAACTCTACTCCCCCCCCCGGATTTTTTTTAAACTCCTTTCCAGACCTTACTGCAAGGGGAGCTACTTAAACCATTTGTTGCTCTGCCTCTGCTTTCTGTTTATTTATTTCATTTGCATAAGACTTTTCTCATTTTCATATTAATAAGTCTAACAAGGACTAGCTTTATTCAGATTCTCTGCTCTTCCTAGACTTGATAATTTTAAAATAAGAGAAGTCTTATGTAAATGAAATAAGCAGAAAGAAGATGGTCAATCAAGAAAAAACAGTTTTTCTTTTCTCTTTCCTTTTTCTTTTGTAAAGCTTGGCATCTGATTAGTTCTAGCATATACTTCAACTCACTTTCAAACAAAAAAGTACAATATTAACAGATAATCCACAGAAAGCATCACAAAGATGTGCAAATCAAAGCCTACCAGCTTTGCGGTTTATTTTTCTAAAAAAAAAAAAAATTCCCATGCTGGGTAGACATACTAGATTTTATTCACGGATTTACAGAATAGAAGGATGAAGAGAATGTCACAGATGTTGTATGTTTGAACTTCTCAAACTTATCTGATGAAATCAGATAAAATTTTCATTACAAAATAGGCTTGGATAAAAACCACGGTTATAAGAATATAAGATCAGCTTATGTATTAAGCAAAGATTCATAATAACAAGCTGTATTTTTGTCTAATTGGTTTAAAATGTCAAGAATGGCAGCAAAGGGGTCAGTGCAGAGTCTTTCATCTTTATGCATAAGCTGAAGGCAGAGGAAACATTAATGAAACAGCAGATAGAGCAGATGGCCCTCAATAGTCATAGGGGATTGACATATATAGGTAGAAAATGAAAATGTGAGTTAGGCTGAAAGTTATAAAAATCAGCCAATTTAGGAAAAAGCAATTTAGAAAAATCTCAATTTAATTAAGTATTTGTGTACAGGAAAGCAGAAACTGATGCTTAGAATGACATATCCAATGGAGATAGCTTGTGTTATGGTCAGGAAGTAAAACTAAGGCTGATGTTATTAATTATAGATACCCAAAATGTTCTCTAGATACTGACATTTCAGATTCACAACAGACTTTCCGGCTGAATGGCTGTTTGAGTGACTACGAGAGCAAACAGCACACTCCAAAGGACCCTTGCCGATCCAGCCCACGAAGAGCAGCAGCAGAGCAGAACGGGTCAGGCATTCTCAGTTTAGGAGCCCAGCTGAGCTCCAACAGAGAACACAAAAAATGTCCCTAGTTAAAGTCAGAGCGGAGGCCCAGAGCCTGCAAAGGAAGGCAGCAGGATCTCCTGGTCCTCCTGCTTTTCTACTTTCAGATCCATGAGTTATCTCTGAGGTCTTTGGGATTATTTCATTTACACTTCCACCTTGGCCCAGTAAGTATTTCACGCTGCTATAAAACAATGTGGCAGGGCACCTGGGTGGCTCAGTGGGTTAAAGCCTCTGCCTTCGGTTCAGGTCATGATCTCAGGGTCTTGGGATCGAGTCCCGCATTGGGCTCCCTGCTCAGTGGGGAGCCTGCTTCCTCCTCTCTCTGCCTGCCTCTCTGCCTGCTTGTGATCTCTCTCTGTGTCAAATAAATAAAAAAATACAAAAAAAAAAAATATCTTAAAACAATGTGGCATAAAAATGCGGGTAAAAGAAAGAAAAAAATTAGGATGGGCACATAAATTGAAGATTAAAAAAATAAAAATAACACACACACACATACACATGCACAAATTCAAACCAAATTCAATCAGTTTTCTTAGAAAAGGGAAACTAATCAGACAGGGGTTTGTGCTGGTTTTGTCCCTTATTTCTCATAAGTCACCTCTATACCCCTGGCATTTCTTGAGCGGCTGGAGTGTCCTTCTTACTCAGGGTGAGCCCTCTGACAGCACCTGACAGCTAATGTTAATGAGATAACTCAGGATGGAGGCTGTCATGCCAGAAAGTCCAACCGCATGCTTACTAGCTCAGGGCTTTGAGCCGCATGCTATCAGCCTTACCTCGGAAAGAGGGAAGAACTGGCAGCTGAGTTCAGCTCTGTGGTCAATGATTCAATTAATAAGGCTTAATGAAATTTTGGTAAAAACTGTGGACACCAAAGTTCAGGTAAGCTTTCCTAGTTGGTCATACTCTGTACTGTCACATACTGATGTGCTAGGAGGGCAACAGGTCCCTGGAGACGATGGAAAGTGTGCTTAGGACTTTGCCAGACCTTCCCCAATGTATCTCTCCTGTTGGTTCTGATCTGTATCTATTTCTATAACAAAACTGTAATCCTAAGTGAAGTGCTTTCCTGAGTTGAGAGTTGTGGGGTAGTAGGACTCCTAAATTTGTAGCCAGCTGGTCAGAAAAGAAGATGGCCTGGAGATCCCCCCACTTGTGGCTGGTCTTAACATAAGGACGGTCTTGGGGGGGACTGTGCTTTGTCAAGTCTGGCTTAGCTCTGGGGAGCTAGAAGTTATTGACAACAAGCATACCATGTGATATAATGGACAATATATTTAGAATAAATAGACCGAACAACATGGACTGTTTCTCATAATGATCCACAAAATAAGCTTACTCTTATTCCAAAGCACATTCCAAACTCAGTGACACGCAGAGGGGTTGGGTGAGGGTTGTTGGGATACAATATAGATGCCTCCTTCCTCCTGACTGGAGGCTGAAAGTTTAAGACTATCTAGAAAAACTACTGAACTCAAACAATGTTGCCCGAATGTAGTTTTTATAAATATTGGTCGGTAATATCTGGATTTTGTCTTTCCAGTAAAGTACTTATCTTTTCAGTAAAGCACCTAGAATGCTGCTATTCTAGCTCTCACTTAGATGTAGAGCCACAGGCCTTCAAAGGTAATGAGGAGACATGTGGGCTAATACCGTCATAGAAATTGCAGAGTCCTAAACATGGATTGGATGTTGCACGGCAAGTCATTTAATTCTTTGTCAAAATGACTCAAGAGAACAGCCACAAACTAGACCAAAAAATCTCCAAAAAAAATCATTTTTAATCCCCAATTCATCCTCCCAACACCAACTACTGGTCTCTAAAGTTGTATTTTGTTAATCATGGTCACAATTTTTGGCATGGATTAAATTTTAAGTAAGATGTCACCAGCTGCCTAGTCCTGACTGGATGGGTAGGTGGGGGATTGTCAGAAAATCATCCCAATAACACCTGGGAATGAGTGACATAATTTGCTAACATCTCCGCAAAGACAAACTTCTGGCAAAATATATACCAAGGTAACTAAATACAGCAATTTATTGATAAACTTATCACTAACAACTTGGATAAAAGATCAAGATTGAGTACCAGACAAGAACGGGTTTTAGAATTTATGACAAGTAGTTAGTTGATTCAATTGTTTCTTCAAGCCATGCCTTTCAATAGACAAATATGTGTGTCTTTTTGAACTCTGTGAAAGGAAAAGCATCTACTTTAACCAAAAGTGGCACTTAATCACTAAGATATTAATTAAAGTAAAGGAGAGGGAGGAGGAGTAGTTCTGCTCTTCTATCCTGCTTAGGATTAAGAAAGCCACAGAGGAGAGACTGCTTGGACCAGCAGGTACTAGCATGCTTTGACTCTTGATCTTGGGGTTTTGAGTTCAAGTCCCACGTTGGGTGTGGAGATTACTTAAAAATAAAATCTTAAAAAAAAGTCACAGAGAATATCCTTACAATGAGAAAAAGCTGGAAAAATCAAAAAAGAAAAGAAAAAGAAAATCATTCCTTATTTTGAATCCAAAAATCTATGTACTTGCAACCATGGGCTGTACATTTTATTTATTTATTTTTAATTTATTTTAAACTTTTTTTTTAGATTTATTATTTTAGAGAGAGAGAGAGAGCGAGCGAGAGAGAGCGAGAGCACACATGCATGAGTGCAGGGGATGGGGGGAGCGAGGCAGAGGGAGAAGGAGAGAATCTCAAGTAGACTCCCTGCTGAGCACTGAGCCTGAGATGGGGCCAATCCTGCGATGCTGAAATCAGACCTGAGCTGAAATCAAGAGTCCAACACTTAACAGACTGAGGCACCCAGGCACCCCATTTAATTTTTTTAAAAATTTATTTATTTGTAATCTCTACACCCAATATGGGGTTTGAACTCACGACCCTGAGACCAAGAGTCACATGCTCTACTGACTGGGCCAGGCAAGCACCCCTGAATTGTTCACTTTAAAAGGGTGAATTGTATTTCTGTGAATTATATCTCAATAAAGCTGTTCTTTTTTTAAAGGAAAAGAAAAAATCTGAAGTCCCAAGTCACCAGACAAACTGAATTCCAAAAGGCGATAAACCTCTCTCAGGAGAGGCAGGAACACAAATTATTTTCCCTTTGAGGGAAGGAAAGAAGAAAATAGCTGAAATTTTACAGAACTTTTAAAGGCTAAGTCACTGGGAACCCTTGCCACAAAATGGTCCAGCTCTTTTCTACGGGTTTCCTTCAAGGTCTCAGGAGAAAGATCAGGAGCAGGGGAAGAAATATGAACAACAGCCCATCAGTGGTTGAGCAGGCACAAAACCCACTTGCTTCCTAGGACCGTTCTTTAGCATTCAAAGCAAAAGCCAGAAGCTGCTGGGGGAAGGACCTGAACCTTGCATTGCTACAAAGCATTGGTTTGCCGCTGCTAGGGAGAGGGCAAGAATGGTGAGAAATAGAGTATCATTCCTGAGTTCTTTCTGAGTATACAACAATGTTCAGTGGTATAAGAGCTGGATATGAAGACAGGCCCAGGTGATCCTAACTGGCAGTTTGCCAAGCAAGTTCTAGAATGCATTTTTCTTAGAACATTTGAGCAAGTTACAGGCATGTATTATGGTGTTAAAGGGTTTAAGTATTAAAAAAATATTAAGGATATTTGAAATTTATGGAAATGATGGTTTTTCTTTCTAAAAGATGGAGTAGGTCTGGCCACAATCTGTTGGGATGACAGCAGGGAAAAAAGACATACAAGGAAACTTGCTGCACTGCCCCTTGGTCATTCTGTTCCCATATATGTCTGGGGACCAGCAAAGTTCCAGAATGCATTTATTTTTTACTTCTGTGAGGGGTTACAAAAGATCATCCCCTCAAGAAAAGAGATGATGGCATGAACATTTAGGAATCTTAAAGGAGTTAAAACCTTGAAGAAGAATCAATCCCGGAACAGTTTAGAATTTAGATTTTCTTAAATTTTCAGCCATCAATATAAGTTCAGGGTGAAAAATGAAAGAGTAAAACATCAACAAAATGGAATTTTAAAAGAAAAGTAATAAATATTAAAAAGTATCTTAGATGCGGAAAAAGGTCTGTACTGTTGATATAAATGAGTCACAAAGTACTAGCTTTCTTTTGAAGTGACTTGGTTACAGTACCAGAACCCAGACTGCATACCAAATGGCAAAGCCCCCTAATACATATGGAACACTGATCAGCCTTTTCTTTTTAAGAGTGTGAACATTTGCAGCTCCTAAGTACAGCACTGGAGATTCCGGGCTGGCATTCCTTTGAGAAACTGACATCAAGGCATGGATAATGGTACCTCAGCTATCTTCGGTGATAAAAAAGACACCACGGAAGTTTGTTTACTATCTACTTCCTGTACTCCACACCCCCACTGCCCCCAAAGGAGTAAATGAATTGAAATTAACATAGTGAAGGTTTTATATTGTTTTTTGGTGAAAACAGGTGACTTGGAACACTCCAGCTGACTAAAACAAATGCCATTTACTCAGCAAAAATTTCCCAAAGGTTAACCGAAGGTTTGGTATTATACTGGGCACTGCAACCTATGCCTTCTTTTTGGTCATAATCTGGAATTCAGAATAGGTTTAAACCTTTCCTACTCGCCAAGAAAAACGTTCTCGTAAATTAATCAGTTAATATTAATGTTTGAGTGTCTACCTTGTAGATGACAGCTAAAGCTAATAATTCTCTACAGAAACCTATTCTTCCTAAGATACTTCAGTCAATGGAATTACTCTTTAAAATGTCTTTATCTTCCAAAAGCATTTCCAAAGCACTGATTCACCTGTAGCTCCATTCTAGAGGCTTACTTCGGATATCAGCTTTCCTAAAAACTCTTCCCTTCCCCTTCGGAAAAGCCATGAAATTTTGGAGAATAGCCTTCCAAAGAGAGCCAATAGCAAGTGCAAGTGCAAACAGCAAGTGATGCTGGAAAGAGACTGTGTCTAAGGAACGGAGACAGAGATGTGGCCATGTGGCTAGACACGGTGACCAAAGTTGGGGAGAGAAACAGGTATCAGACCCTTTGGGATCTTGGTAAAGGGTCTGGATTTTTATTCCAAATAAATTTCAAAGTATTGGAAAATTTCATTTACTAGAATTATATGAAATTGAATGAGTGAACATTATATAAAGTATCCAAATGGTCTTCAAATTGTTTCAAAGTCAGGAAGGATAAAAAATAACACCATCCTCTCTTGGTCTTTCTGCCATTTCTCATATCTTCTTCTTTTTTTTTTTTTCTCATATCTTCTTATAGTAAGCATGGTATTTTCATTTTGATCTCACTCAGAGTTATGGTGAAGGCTTATTTTTCTATCACATCCTTTCTCTAATGTAAAACTCAATATGAGGGCGCCTGGGTGGCTCAGTGGGTTAAAGCCTCTGCTTTCGGCTCAGGTCATGATCTCAGCGTCCTGGGATCGAGGCCCGCATCGGGCTCCCTGCTCGGTGGGGAGCCTGCTTCCCCCTCTCTCTCCCTGCCTGCCTCTCTGCCTACTTGTAATCTCTCTCCCTCTGTGAAATAAAAAAAAAAAAAAAAAAAAAAAAAAAAATCTTTAATAAAACTCAATATGAGAAAATTAAAGTATAAAAAACTCAGTAAACTTCCACCAATTTAAGGAATGGAGAGCAAGTCTGACTAACTAAGTAAAATGGAAATGAATTAATTTTGTGTAAAGATACTGATGTACAGTTTCAATCACACTGAGAACAGAATTTGCCTGCAACCTAATTAAATATTTTAGAAGCCTCTGAGCAGGGGTTAAGTAAAAAGCTATGTATTCTCCAAAGAATTCCTTTTTAAGTGTCGAAAAATGCTAGGTAGCCCCAGGAAAGACTAACCTGTCTGCCAGAATCTGATGACTTGGGCATTTTGAATTCATGTTTGTAACATATCCATATAATATACTTAGTATACTTAAACAAAAGCACAGCTCTGTATGTAGAGGCAGGAATAACTGTATTAAAGCAAGGACTATTAATGATACAATGCCATTTCTTAAAATAAATCAGCATTTTATGAGAGCTGATAGGAGGTTAACTTTGATAATAATATCAAGGATTTTAATAAATAAATGAGAAAAGACATGTCAATGGCTAAAGCAAGACAGTAAAACAAAAAAGCCAGAGAGAAATTTAACTGGTTTATGATATACTCCCACAAATCCACGAGGTTTGATGTGACTAATATTCCACCTTCTTGAAAGACATCACCACCTCCCACCCCTTCTGAAACAGCAATGATAACAGAAACAACCATCTGCTTGCTACATAGGACAGAAAGACAGCATTTTTCTTCTTCTTGGAGTTGCACTGAGGTGGCTTTTTGAACGGAAAGGAAGAGACAGAAGAGACACAATTAACTAGTAGAGAAAAAAATTACATAAAGGTAACCATTAACATGGAAGAGACCATTACACTGAAAAAAAAAAAAAGCAGAAGGACAGAAGAAAAAGAACTGCAAGAGTTAAACACATGAGAATCAGAAAAGTCTAATTTTTATTTGTACCAAAGATATGAGGGAATCTAGCCTAGGCAAGAAGAGGAGGATTTTAATAATGGAAAGGTGGCTACCGGAGACTGCAAAACGTCCCCCTCTTAACACTAGAAAAGGAGACAGCATCCAGGGCATGGCTCAGTACAGTATAACCTGCCTGAGGAAGTATTTTCTTAGATAAACTCAAGGGCAGATACACCCTTATGTTTTTTTAAAGATAGGGAAAACTCTGAAAACATATTATCTTCAAGTTTTAGAAGAAAATGTAAGCAGTTGAGGTCCAGAGGATTAAGAATTTACCACCTACCACTGACTTAAGATAATAAAGTAAGAAATTAGATTTTCTTAAAAAAAAATCTTAGCAATAGAAACAAAACACCATTACTTATTTACATATGTATCTATGTCCCATTTTTATTCATTGTAACAAATGTCAATTTAGAAAATGTCTCTTTTGCTTATAGAATTAACATCAAATTGAATAAAGGATCCTGGTACAACTGGAAAAAGCATCGTGCACCGGGTTTGGGAAATAGCAGGAGTCTGGGATGGTTGCCTTCTTATTTATACAGTACATAACCGTGGCCTGGAACATTTCTCCTAACAACTTTGACCTTGTTTTTTCCATCTAAACAGAAATAATGATATTGTCTTAGTGGTCTCATACAGCCAATATGTATAAAAAATGCCATGTAAAATTTTACGTTCTGTTAAAGGAGTTGGAAGTGGTAAACTTCAGGATTCAGTTTAGTATAGTTTCAGACTGGGTTTATATTTATTTGCTAAATAGAAACATTAACTAATCTGAAGGCTAAAATTGCTCAGTGGACATTTTATCTAACTTGATCTCTGTCGGTTGTTAATAATGTTATAGTTCAATGGGAAATATCACATTATGTTTGGAAAAGTTGTTCTAGATGCAATTAGATGGAGTGTACTACAAGGATGGGAATTACGCCAGAAAGGTATACGTGTAAACTGACTTTTTACTTTGAAAACACTAATAGAAAATAATTTAATCCTTTACTAAAGATCTCTAAAATACATAAAGAAAAGTGCCAGGAGCAAAAAAATAATCTTAGATTGCTGTCGGGGGGGGGAGGTGGACTATATAAAGCAGCATTAAAATCAAACATTTTTAAATTTAAAAAAATTTTAAAATTGTCATAAAATATTTATAGTTGTCATGAATGACTGATCAAGGTGATATAACAGTAATTTAAAAAAAAAAAAGAGAGAAACTTCCATGTAGTTAAATGGATGTCTCTCCTTATCCCAATTTAATTAAAAGTTACATCTTGCTATTGAGAGCTTAAGAATGCCACATCTTCTCCCATAAGCCAATTGAAAAACTAGTGCTTTTTAATACTAAGGTGTAACCCAGTGATTAAAGATGTCTGCCTTGTAATTTTATATCTCTTTTAAGAGTCAGGGAGATCTTAAAACAAAATCAGGGAGATCTGACTATACAGTTTTATAGACCTATCTCACCAATACTTGAGGATTGAATTTAAGTTAAACCTTTATGAAGAAGGTTCAGAGAAGATACACAGCAAATAGGACACTCCCAACCCTTAAGAGGCCTTTATTCCAGCAAGGAAGATAGATTTCTGAATAACAGTAATTGAAAAGCCAAATAAAATAGTGTATTAAGAAAGCTCTGAAGAGGTTATTAATTCTGATAGTAGCTGGCATCTGGAAGCTTTTGTGGGAAATGTGGCATTTAAGCAATATCTTGAGGGGTATGTTATTTATACAGGTGGACCGGTGGGGCTGGCATTCCTGGTTGATGAAGCAGAGTCCTGAAGGTACCTAATACATTTGAGTAAATGTGAGACAAGTAGTGTTTTCACCAGAGCGCATTCTCTACTATAAGGGCAGGGACTGTGGCCTATTTCATCTACTGCTAGAACAATAGCATTCGGAACAAGATAAATATTTATTCAATAAATGAATGGGTACACTGGGTAACTGAAAGATAAAAGACACTGGAAACGCAGGCTTAGCTCATAAAATCTTAAGAGTATGTAGATGATAAAGACCACTGCAGGTTTTGGCAGAATAAAATGATCTGCTATATGTTTTAATATTAAAATATTAAATTATAGTAATATTAAAATTCTGGAGGAAATGTCAATTGATTGGAGAGGTGAGTCCACAAGCAAGGTAAGACAACAGGCATGAGGATTACAAAGAAAAGTATGAAAATGGGGCTCAGAAGTGGAACTGACAGGAGTTAAAGATGACCCTAGAAACTTCCAAATTGAGTGACCAGAAGAATGGTGGTATCATTACATAAGAAAACAGGCAAATAAAAAATTTTAGTAGAGAAAGAAGTAAGTTCAGTTTTAGGCACATTCAACTTAAGGTGCTGACTGGAAATTCATATGGAGAAGTTTAGCATAAGGGGAGTTAGAATTGGGGTTCAGAGGTAAACCAGGATGAAAGCTGTAGATGAACTCCATCAACAGGTATTTATTTATTCTGACTGCCTCCTCTGCACCAGCACCAATATTTGAGCCATCAGTGTAGTAGCAATGGTTATGAGAGTACACAGTCTAGATGAGGGAACAACTCTGAGAAACGTATACATACCCATTGAAGAGAAAAGAGGGTAAAGCGCCACTGGAGGATATTAAGGTAGAATGATGAGATCAAGGAAACTTATTTATTTATTTATTTAATGTATTATTATTTTTTAAAGGATTTTATTTATTTGAGAGAGAGAGAGAGAGCGCACACACGCAAGAGAGCACAAACAGGGGAAGCAGCAGAAGCAGACACCCTACTGAGCAGGGAGCCTGATGTGGGACTTAATCCCAGGACCCTGGGATCATGACCTGAGCCAAAGGCCAAAGGCATGATCTGACTGAGTCACCCAGGCATCCCCATTTTTATTTATTTTTAGAAAGATTTTCTTTCTTTCCTCTGAGTGTGGGGGTGGGTGGGAAGGGACAGAGGGAGAGAGAGAGAATCCCTGAGCGTGGAGCCGATGCAGGCCCCGAGATCATGACCCAAGCCAAAATTGGTGTGGTCCTTACCCGACTGAGCCCCCAAGCACCCAAGGGAATATTTTTAAAGAAGAAAGCTACAGAAAGGGAGGTATACAAACTATTAAACTCTCAAAGAATCTTTTCTAATCTGTAGCTCCCTTCCGAGTACAAATAAAAAAAATCAAAGGAGTGTTAAATAGGAACCAAGCTTTTCAAAAAGAAAACTGGGAACACACACAAGTCTCACAAATGTCACAAGGAACCAGTGAGGTCTAGAAGAAAATGGAAAAAGAAATACGTTTCTAGCCTTAAATCTGCTCTGGTAACCTGAAGTGAATCATTTAGACTCCATACACGTCCAACTACTCACAAATAGGAATTTAAAAAAAAATGGAGTTTGTGGGAAATACCAACATGAACTTAGCAATATATTGAGTACTACTGAAGAATATTTAAAGAAGTGGCAAAGTCAATTTGAACTCAAATCATACAGAAGTATTTAACTAAATGCCTTATTGAGAGTTTCAAATCAAAGAATATAATCCATATGTGAGTTACCATTAATGTAAATCAGGATAGCAAATGCCACATGAGTTCTCCAGTTTGAGGGTCCTTCCCTCATGGACTTGAGCTGAGATCCTATTGACATTAAGCTGAGTTCACTTAAACACAGGTTACATTATACATCCAGTACCATAATGTAACTTAATTGGTTTAAATTACATTTTTCAGAAGCTAGATTGAAACTCTGATGAATGAAGAGAAATTCTTTGATAAAATACAATCAATAACAAATAAGGAAAAACTACCAAAAGTTGTGGCAGAGTGGGTGACTTAACCCTCTGGGGGTATGATCCTCCTAGCAGGAGTTCTTAGAGGGAGAAAAAGGACCAAGGGCATAAATCTCTTTAAGACTTCCAATACACTATGACAAAGTAGCTTTCAGGAATGGCATACCAATTCATATTCTTAAAAGGGGCTGAAAAAGTTTTTGTCCTTGATGGAAGATAAAAGGTGTACTATTACTTTTGCTCAAAGTTGTTCCATTTAATTGGACTTCTTTCCAGAAATGCCTGTTACTGATAATGCAGAGCTCATTATACATAAAAGAGCGATATCTTGTCATCACCGCAAAGGAACATCATCCACACCAACTTCATGCTTCCATACTTTAGAGCATAAAATTGTGATGAAATGGCTGACTACAAATTCAACCTGCCTTCCTGGTATTTGGCAAATTTTTTCTTGTTGATTCTCTAGCCATGATTCCCGGCAGCAGCCTATTGTAAATCTCTTCTGTTTTCCCTAAACTCCAATCCCAGCCTGACACCCTTCCGTGTACAGACCTGTCAGGCCCTGAGCATCCACAAGAGAGTAATTCCCAGAGTCCAGAGTAAGAGTAAGGCATGTGGGAAGCTGAGTAACTTACTACTAGACTGGCATGGCACTCTTAAAAAGGCACACATTTGGTTTAAAGCCCCATCTTGGTTCTTGTTCACTATGAGGTCCTGGGCAAATGAGTCTTTCTAAGACACAGTTTCCTCATGAACAGAAGAGCATTTAATAGCTACTTTATAGGGCTGACATAAAGCAAGGATGGTAAGGCAAGGCATGGCATATGGCTGGCACTCAGTAACTGCTAGCTTCTTTCCATACTTCCACATCGGTCTGCTCTTTGCCAGAGTTTGTCAGCTTTAAGTGGATTTTTACACAGCTATATTTATTATCTTTTCTCCACTTCACTCCCGTAGACAACGAGGAGACATTGATGGGTCTTTATCACTATAGAGTCAATGTTCCTGGCACTGAAGAATTTCCACAACTTAGCTCCATCTCGTCTCTTTAAATCCATCTCATACTCCTCCTCCAAAAATGTTTCTACCTTAGCCAGATTGGATTTAATCAACTTTCCTGACATCTTGAATACTTAGATCCACATGCATTTTTCCTCCCATTTCCACAACTCTTCAATTGCCCAAATTCATGTCGTTGTTAAGATACAGTATTCTTATTGTCATTTGCAACCTTTATTGAGTGCTTTCTATATGGCAGATACTGTTCTAAGTGTATTACGTGCAGTATCTACTTAATCTTCACAAGCTCTACAAGATACTCTACCATCTCCAGTACTGAGACAAGAACACATATTTGCCTTTTTCCTCTAGAGTCTATGCTCTTTTATGACATGAGCCATCCTTGGCATTTTTTCCTTTGTATGATTATCTATTCAAGCAGGAATTCAACGAATATATACATACATGAACTGGCTGCAATTTCACATTTTATGTAGTTGCCATAATACTCGCTCTCATCAAATCTATCATTTTGTCAGACTATAAAGTTAGTAAGAAGGTGTGATGTGATTTAATAAGAAACGCATATTTGGTCTTTGTCCTTGCATATAGCTCCTAAAGTCCTAAGTGTTCAGAGCTATAAAAAGTATCTTTTGATGTGTTAACGAGTGACTTTTGGAAAGCACACAAGTAACCTATGGATGTGAGGGATGGCTGCCAGTGGAGCCAACCATATGGTTAGAGGGTTAGAATTTTCAGCAACCCCTCCTAGCTAGGAGGAGAGGATGGAGACTGAGTTCAGTCACCAAGGCCAATGAATTAATCAGTCATGTCTAAGTAATGATGCCTCCACAAAAATCCCAAAAGGACAAGATCTGGAGAGCTTCCAGGTTGAAGAACCAGAACAAGTCCATGTGCTGTCTTCCTGGGCCCCAAACTCTATAGGGACAGAAGCTCTTTTGCTTGGGATCTCATCCCACACATGTACTTCTTCATCTGCTATTGATTCATGTTCTTTGATATCCTTTGTAATGAACTGGTAATGTACCTCATAAACTGGCTTCCCAGAGGGAGCTGCTCTGGCAAATTAATGAAACCCAAGGTGGGTAGGGGGTGGGGTCACGGAAACCTCCGATTTCCAATCAGTGGGTCAGAAGCACAGGTAACAACCTGGACTTGCAATTGTCATCTGAAGTTGAGGGCAGTGTTGTGGGACTGAGCCCTCAATCTGTGGCCTTGGATACTATCTCTGGGCAGATAGTGTCAGAATTGAGTTGAACTGTAGGACAACCAGCTGGTATTGGAGAATTGCTTAGTGGTTTGGGGAAAAAAAAAACACATGCTGAAATGGGTGTCAGAATCTTAAAATATGACCTAAGTTTTAGAGATGTAATATTTCTGGGACTGCATCTATCTGCAGACATACAGTAAAGATTCTGTGTATAGAGTAACAGCAATGGCTGAAGCAGTGGGGTTTGACAGAAAGAAATCCTTGGATTAATAATCCCAGGATCATGTCAGTTTGATCATTCTTGATTAAGGCCACTGTGAGCAACAGTGGCAAAACTCAAAGCAATAAAAAATTATGAGTAAGTACAAGCATACAAAACCCATAAAATGACTGCACATTCATCCTTCTTTTGTAGATTACTAAAGACACTACAATAAGGAAAGAAGAAAGACTTAAGAAGTCCTATTTCTTTACTGGGTTTGTTGCCACAGTAAAAGTAGAGCTTTTTTGACACATAAATCAACATCCAACAATATCCTTTCTCCTCCCTATGTGAGAAAAAATCATTTGGGGTGTTTGCAAAATATAATGTGCTTCAGGAGACCTCCTTAAATCCTATGACTATGATGGATAGAATTTATTTTCTTCTTCCATGTCTTGAGAATTTAGCAGAAAACAATGAAATCACATCTCTCTGACATATCATTATTTAGCCAAATGCAAAGACACAAGGAATACTTAAAGGTAACCACTAAAGGAGAAGCAAGTCATTTTCAAGTAATAGTTGACATTAAATCACAATTAATGGAAAACTGTATACTTTTAAACAAAATTATTAACTTTAAAAAATAAACCAATTTCTGTTCAACTTATGAAAATAAAAATTTTCACACTTGTATATGTTACCTTTTTTAAAGACCAAACATGCTGAGATTTTCAAATTAGCTTGCTTATGATTAAAGCTGAAAATGAGAAAGGCTACTATGAACAAACCATATGCTTAATTCATAAAGGGGAATAAAAGAAGTGCTAGCGCATAGCACATTCCAGTGAAGAGGAGAAAAAAAAAGTTAATTAATTCAACTCAATTTTAGCTGAGGGCATTTTTCCACGACTGCTGAACCCTAGCATGTGCCAGGCAGCTAAAATTACACTAGAATGTGTAAGCTTTGTTGTTATTTTAGAGATAATCCAGGAAGACAAACAAAGTCAAAAATTCTCACTGCATTTTTAACATGAAATGCTTTAATCTTCAATCAAGTGTATACTTATCTTCTGTTTTAAGATCTTTATGTATTCCTCTTTTGTGTATGTTTGAAAGTTTTAAGGTCAAAAAGTGAAAACAAACGAAAAATAATAATAAAAGTGATTTTACAAGTATTTCCAACACATTGTTTATCCTCTAAAACCATTCTTACCAGTCTCTGTTTCTGAAGTTCTTCCCTAAGTAGTCGATCTTCTGGTAAAACGTCACATAACAAAAAGTAATTGTCTTGTTCTTCTGTTGAGAGATTAGGAAAATAAGTAAGAAATGATATTTACCATTTTTTTCCCAGAAGGATTTATTCCTTTAAAAAACATACATATATGTATGTCCATTAGGATCTCTCTTCTGGTATATAGTTGTGTTTAGCCATATTGAAGTTAGGCAACATAAACAGAGAAATTTAATTTGAGCTATCATGAAAGTGAGAGAAATCTAATTTAAGAAAGTAAGAATATTTCTTTGAATTTTTGGATTGTAGGGAAAATATGGTAGCTAAGATATATACTTACCAATTGGAGCTGTGGAATTGATTCTTATCACACTACAAAAATCTGTAATGGGCTGTTCAGCAAACCTTTTCCTCCAATATAAAATGTACCTTAGAATAATCAAAAAGAAAGGATGGAAAAAAAAAAAAAAAAAAAAAAAAAAAGGGGGGTTTTTGGGCACAANTGTAGAGTGGTAAGGTTTATAAGACGATTTAATTATCCCAAAACAATAAATCAAATGTTGACTGAGAACTGTTAGAAAATTTGAAAATGGGGCGCCTGGGTGGCTCAGTGGGTTAAAGCCGCTGCCTTCGGCTCAGGTCATGATCTCAGGGTCCTGGGATCGAGGCCCGCATCGGGCTCTCTGCTCAGCAGGGAGCCTGCTTCCTCCTCTCTCCTTGCTCTCTGCCTGCCTCTCTACCTACTTGTANAAAAAAAAAAAAAAAAAAAAAAAAAAAAAAAAAAAAGAAAATTTGAAAATGGAAAGGCAGTAGAACATTGTAGAAATATGAAATAAATATTTAATGAAATGCAATTACTCTGTAGAGGCATGGACATGATTAAACTTTACTATCCCCAAATTCAATAAACAGACATATGGGGAAGTTAAAATGAATTATTTTTATGTGATAATAAAGTTTTTCTGAAATCACATCTAAGTTTATGTGAATTTAAAATGCAACAATGATTAAATAGGCTTTATCACACATTTTCCAATAAATTGAAAACTGGGTGGTTATTTTACACATAAAAAGAACTGAAGGCAAAAAAAAATGCAATGAGATGTCAGTCTAAATTCAATACCTATATGACAAGACAGAAAAATTTTGTATGTGCACACTGTGTCTG
This sequence comes from Ailurus styani, assembly GCA_002007465.1. Lineage (NCBI taxonomy): Eukaryota > Metazoa > Chordata > Mammalia > Carnivora > Ailuridae > Ailurus > Ailurus styani. The sequence continues at coordinate 382,257 of LNAC01000158.1, read as the reverse complement.
AAATGAGGCAGAGTTTTGGAAAAATAGCCAAGCTTACATTTCTTATATCTAATGAGTAGAGTTAGAAGCAGCACCCTAGATGAATTTTAAAGCAGAGCATAACACCCAGACCTGCACTGTCTGATGAAAGAAGGAGTAAGATGACAGGATTCAACGACCTGTTCATCTTCCCATTTAACAAGATTTATATTGGCAATTGCAATCTCATTTATCAAACGGTACCAAGACAAGAAGGTAGCCTCCTTCATGGGGAGAAGGGGCATGGAAAAGCTGACTCTATAGCTGACTGTTTATCAGGCTATTTGTTCATAAAGAACAAGAACAACAACAAAAAACCCCAAAAACTTACAGCAGAAAAAGAAAAACCCCTAAAAGGGATGGGGCTTACTGAAATAGATTTAGTAATAGACAGTAAAAATTTGTACATTTTAAATGGCTTGATAGAGCAACTAGCAGTGTTTCGTACATAGTAGGTTAACAAGAAATATTTTTAAGAGGTAGAAGAGCATTTAAAGTCCTGTAAGTTTCTCTAAGTAGCCTTCAACTCTCACTATTTTGTCCCCTTTTAATTCTTTTTTCCCTTTTTCTTAACATTAATGTCCTAGCCCCATGGTGTGCTACAGAAAGGGCATTCATAAATTAAAAGGAAAAAAAAAAAAAGTGCCGGGAGAGAGGTCTGAGAGGAAGAGAGAACTGTGACAGAGAAAAATATAAACAGATGACAAGTCTGAGTTTAGAACACACAAGGAAAAGAAGTAAAAGAATAACATATGAAAATAAAACCACGTTTTAGTTCTTTCTTCTCATGTACAACCAGACCATTGAGTTGGATGGTTAAATAAGGGGAGAACTCTTTCTTTATAGAATAGTGCAAGATCTTATCTTAAGAGATCTAAAAATGATATATGTGAGGCTCCAGCTCACCCTCAAACCATAACCACTGACACTACGGCTAGCTTGTTGGCTTCCATGCATGTCAAGATGCAGAAGGTAAATGCGTATCAGATCCATCAACAGGCACAAAAAGAAGAAAAGTACCTACAAAAGGCGGAAACATTATTGTTTGGTCACCGAGGGCAGTGACAGCACCGCCCACTTAGTAGCTTACACAGCTACTCTTATTCTCCTCTGTTCCATTCCCCACAACTTACCCCCAGACCAGGGGAGAGAGAAAAGGGGAGAAATAAAAGGGAAGAGAAGACAAAAGAAAATAAAAATGACACTTCCCAGCTACTCTCCTTATTCTCCCCTCAGCATATTTCCTATTGTAAAGTGGTGCCAGGAAAAAAGGCACACAGGAGAACCTCTATTAGAGATGCCAGGAATAGAAGATGGATTGTTCTTCCAAACCACACTACATAGGCATCTATTTTCATGACTAATCAAATTCCTACAGCAGGACTGGGTGCTGAGGTAATGGACTTAAACAAAAACCAGCATAGTCAAGTTCGATACGGAGTTTTCATCATGGCTACTGCGACAATACACCATGGAAGGTTCCTCACCCTGATCACCACTCCACTGAAGACCATCTGGGGGACAGTCAGTGCTAGGGGATCACTTAGTATGTCTCTTCTTCATGTTCTCTTACTTCTCTGGTGTATTTAAAGCTACAGTTGCATCACTCAATATTTAAAGGCAGCCAAGAAATGACATGTGATATGAATTCGTTATTTGGAGGACAGTTATCAAAGCATTTTGTACTTTGTTAAAAAGCCATTATTAGGTCATCAGCAAATACCTTTTTCTTTTGAAAGACTTTCAATAATGTTTCATTGAATTGTTTCCCCAAAAAATCCTCCTAGTAGTCTTGCCTGCCCAGCCCGACTGTAATTGGTGTACTTACTGACAGAGGCATAAAGATTTGAGATATGGTTGTTAATTAAGTAGTACTGAATGAGTGGAACTTAATATAGAAAGGGACAGGAATTAAGGAGTTAGCATTTATCTTCTGGAAAAATTTTATTTACAGAATAAAGCTTGCAAATGGTTCAGTATAAATAACTATGTTAAATGGCTCTAAAGAAAGATTTTTATTTTTGTTTTATGATTTATTTATAAATCATCTTTATTACTTACTGTACTCAGAAGAAACAATTCCTCTCTGAGAAGCTATATATGTACATACACACATATATATGTAAATCTACACATATACACACACATATACTCATCCCTGTGACTTTTCTGACTTAGGAAAAAGTCATATAATATTGAGAAGATTCCAACTTAACTCTCACAAATAGTCAATGTTTGTATTGTTTTGGAGAGGAATTTTTAGTTTTCCTAAATAGTAGAAGGGTATTATTTAAAGGAGACTGGATATATTCAAAAGCATTTAAAAGCAAGAGTTTATTCACTTATGTTCTTGGTCAATTTGAACTAACCACCAAAATACTTACCTGGCAGGGGAGATACCATGATCATGAACTAACCACCAAAGTGAAGCTTATGGAAGACGGATGACAAGGAAAATCCAGGTTTCCAAATTTAAAGTACATGCTAACCATACACTTTATTTAAAAAGAGCTGATACACATATACGTATGTATATCAGCTATGTATCTTTTGCTTTTTAATTAAAGCACCTATTTTACTGCATAACTGCATTTAGAGGGTTATTGATTCCAACATTTAATTATTGACTCTTAAGTCTGAGACCTAGTAAATAATGTGATTTTTCCTGCCCACATACAGATGAGATGAGTATCAATGATACAAAAGAAAGGTTAGTACAAATATAGCTACTTAGCTATCATATGTAAGCACAAAGGGAAAATACAAACTCAAATTTAGATATTCCTCACAGATTTTAGGAGAAAGAAAAATCTCAATTATCACTGGTAGATGATCATATTTTTCTTCAATTCCTGAGGGAGAATCTGCATTTACATAATAAAGGAGAGTAAAAGAAAAGATTTACATCAAAGAAAAGCTGAGCTATACAACTTATCAAAGAATAAGCTCATTTGATAGTCCTGTCAATGGTTACTTGATAAGAATTTGAAGATCTCTAGCCTAAAAAGTATCTAAAACAAATCCAACAGACCTGGCTACATACAACTAGAAATCACGAATGAGAATACTCCCAAAATACTCACATACACACATATACATGTATATATAAACAAACATTTTAACTCAAAATAAAGATTAAGGAATGGGAATGAGAAGTATGAAGTGCTTCCTCTGAAATTATGTAATAATTAGTTTATTCTACCAGTTGGTAGCGTATATCATTCATAACTCCCCTTCACTATTCTTTCTGCTTCCTGACCAGGCAACACCAAAATCTAAAAAACTGCAATGCTGAGTGGCTATGAGGGGTCATAATAATACAGAAAGCACTCCACAGACATTCTGTATTAGTGCTAGGCAGTTGAGAGGAACATGAAGGGCTAGAGAATAGCTAATATTACTCCTGTAGGCATTCTGGCTATTTCGACTTAAAAACAAACCTATTCTCGAAGTTTAGAGTGTTTAGGATACTAAATTAAATTTTCTCAAAAGTTGTATTTGATAAATAATAATTAGGTTTTCAGACCAGCATAAATACCCATAGAAAACTCAAGCTATAGTTGTGGAAAACTAAGATTTCACATATATATCTTTTGTAATCAAAATATAATGAAATTTTTGGCTACCATCTGGTGGATATAAAAGATGTCAAGGCACTAGCTGATCCTATCCATGTCCTGGTTTACATAATACTCAACAATCTTATGAGAGTTGGTGCTATCCCCTTTTACTGCTGAGGAAACTGCTGCTTAGAGTGGTTTAAGTAGTTTGTTAGAAGTTACATGGTCATGGGGCGCCTGGGTAGCTCAGTGGGTTAAAGCCTCTGCCTTCAGCTCGGGTCATTATCTCAGGGTCCTGGGATTGAGGCCTGCATTGGGCTCCCTGCTCAGCAGGGAGCCTGCTTCCTCCTCTCTCTCTGCCTGCCTCTCTGCCTGCTTGTGATCTCTCTCTGTCAAATAAATAAACAAAAAATCTTAAAAGAAGTTACATGGTCAGGAAGTCACCAAGTCTTCATTCAACCCTAGGCCTAACTGGTTTCATAGTTCACTCTTAGTAATACAGCCTGCTGCTTTGCAAGACCCATCATAAGAAAGAAGTTACTTGCTAGGAATGATGTGGTCTGGCAGATATGTAGTTTAGATGCAGAGATATTACAACATTTGGACTACTGCAATGTTTTGTAGGGAAATCAGGGAAGAATATCTAAAAATGGGTCCTGGCCAGATACACCAAAATGTATGCTTTTAGTAACTGTACAAAACCAGTTAATTACTATGATACTGTGTATATGGAAAATGCTTCCAAATGTCAACTAATAACAACATGAACATACCTCCATTTCTTTTTTTTTTTTTAAAGATTTTATTTATTCATTTGACACAGAGAGAGAGATTACAAGTAGGCAGAGAGGCAGGCAGAGAGAGAGGAGAGAGGAGGAAGCAGGCTCCCCGCTGAGCAGAGAGCCCGATGTGGGCCTCGATCCCAGGACCCTGGGATCATGACCTGAGCCGAAGGCAGCGGCTTTAACCCACTGAGCCACCCAGGCGCCCCATACCTCCATTTCTCTTGGACAATCAGTTCTAGGAATTAGAAATTAGAAAACAATGAATAGCTTATATTACCTGTCTCTTGGTATGGATATTTTAAGTCAGGTGCTCATAAACTAGAGTTTAGCTCACTTTGGGTCCTGGCTATATAGGTGAAATTCCTACAGTTCACACATGCCCACGGCTGGAATTTCCTCAACCACTTACCTCTATCTATCTGCTCCTCATCCTCTTCATCTTTCTCTCAGTACCTCATTCACCGACCTCAACAGCAATCTCCTCTTATACCACTTGGCTTGTTGAATAACTCTTTACTGAAAGGCTCCAACCAAAGATCCCCATTCCCAACAACGCTTGAAAAATAATATGAAAAGTCATATTTGCATAGGGATATTTTTATATATAAACTTATCTATAAGTTACGCCTTTCCTTTATGGAATACTGAATTTAATTCTTTTAGGGACAAAACAAAATTTACCTTTGGAAATCAGCAACCAACTTGACATCAGCTATGACCATCTTATGTTCAATAATCATGTGCTTCAGAAGTTTGTCTTGTTCATCCATAGGAAAATGTTCTTCACAGAAAATACAAGGCACAGATGGAGAACCTTCTAAAGCGGTGGTGCCACCTGGACTTTCTGGCAGGGAAAGCGGCTCCAGGATACAATCCTTACTGTCTGGGAGAGAGAAAAAGCAAAAGCAAAACCGGAAAAAAAAAAAAGGAAAAGAAAAAAGAAAAAGCTGAAATCAACTCTTTAGGATCATTTCTCACCTCCTGCATTAAAAGGATCCTAAAGATATTTACATCTTTCCAAAATGAAAAATACAGAGTGCCAGAGAGCAGGATACTTTATTATCATTTTAAGTAGATTCTGCAATCTAGAGGCAGGGATTGTTGCAAAGCAGCTCAAACTCCCCATTTGCCGGCTTGAATGGGGGAAAACCCATTTGTCAGAGCAGCTGTTCATGCATCCTTGGACACTGGCCAATGGCAGCAATTCCAGGGATACTTGCAGGGGGACGGCTGCAACATGCTGGGTTAAGGTTCTATGGCCCAACTGTGACCTATGGCTGACAGTCATCACACGATGGGAAGTAAACGGTATATACCGAGGCTCCAGATGATACCAGGCTAGTCTTTCAAGCTGCTTCCTATTGCACCTGCAAACTCTTTCCTGTTTCTGATTATTTGTCACGTGCAAAGAAGATAGCTCTCACATTGGGTTGACACAGCATGTGCTGGGTGGCCCAGGTGGCAATTTTCAATGTTGACTTATGTCTACCACTTGCTTGTTACACAATTATGTACTATAATTCAAGGTCTTGAGAACAAAGAGATGAATGCTGAATTACTAGACATACATAGTAAACATTTTTCTTGCCGATACTATTCATTTTCCTATCATCATCTATGGTATTTTTAAGAGTAGAGCTGTGTAAGGTCTACAGTTCTGCATTCAGGCCTCAGACCACAGCTAGTTGTGTCAGGAGCCCTCATCAGTCTTCCAGCGGGTAAGGCTGGACCTGTCACCTTATGCAAGCTAGTAGTAACTAACTAGGCAACTAGGGTAAGACATTAAGTATCTGATGAAGGGCAGGAAATCTGCTTCATAAAGAAAGGCAGCTATTCCGGGGTGCCTGGGTGGCACAGTCAAGTTAAGCATCCACCTCTTGGTTTCAGCTCAGGTCCTGATCTCACGACCAAGCCCCATGTTGGGCTCCAAGCTCAGTGCAGAGTCTGCTTAAGACTGTCTCTCCCTATGCCTCTGTTTCTCCCCTCCATTTTCTCTCTCTTTCTTTCTTCCTCTCTAAAATAAATAAACAAATCTTAAGAAAGAAAGAAAGAAAGGGAGGGAGGGAGGGAGGGAGGGAGGAAGAAAAAGAAAGAAAGAAAGAAAGAAAGAAAGAAAGAAAGAAAGAAAGAAAGAAAGAAAGAGAAAGAAAGAAAGAAAGAAGAGGAAGAAAAGAAAGACTTTTCACAGAAAAGTCTTTGGAATTAGCTTACTACTAATTTCATTTCTTGTTTTTGTCTTAGTTTATCTTATTTCTAAAGGGCTTCTTAATTGCCTAATTCATGGAAACAGTCACTGGTGCACTGATGACCAAGGTCTTAGCTGGGTAAGCATTCATTCACTCCACAAAAATCAGCTTAGTAGCTACAGAGTGCTGGTCTTTTCTGCTTAATGTTGCATGATAGGATCCTCATTATCAAGGCTAAAGTGCTTGCAACTTGTTTGACAGTACAAAAAAATTGAAAGGATAGAGAGAGACAGAATGTATAGGGTTTGTAGGAGCATGGGGATAGGAGAGTCACTTAACTGAGCTGGAGTGGGAAGGTGTCCCAAAGGACATGTCCTCAATACATGACTCATAATACTCTGCTCATATTAAAGTATGCTAAATTAAACTTTTATCTTAGTTCCATAAAATTATTTAATAACAGAAAATGTAAAAATAGGGCACACGTGACAATGGAGAGAATATTTAAAATATACAAGTACTTCAAGAAGCACTATTAACAAAAGTGATGTTACTATTACATCTATTAAATTATGCAATGGAAGCAAGGGATTCTGGAGTTCCATAGTTCTTCAGATGTAGGTTAAATTCTGTAGGAACTTAAACCCTCAGGCTAAAAACATGGGACAGGGGAAGAGAGGTAATATACTTAGGAAACTTTATTTTACATTCACTAGAACAGGACAACAAAAGACAACATATATTCTAAATAAAGGTACCATTATTGAGCGTTAGCTATCATCTAGAAAATAACAGGTACCATCCTACACCCTTCTCCCTAAATTTGAATGATGTATGTGTAAATTCATTTTGTCTGACTACAGAAAACAATGTATTAATCATCACCAATAGCAAGAGCTAACATTACTAATTAATTAATATTACTATTAATATTTGTAAATTACCAGCAAAGGCCTTTAGGGCACTTTCTCAATCATAGCTACCTTTCCTAGTTAGTACTATTATAACCCCCACCTTACAGATGAGACGACTGAGACTTAGAAAAGTTAAATCAAGGGACCTAAACACAGTAAGTTAAGATTAAATTCAAACACTACACTATTCTGCCCCCAGTTCTAAAAGGCATTTCCCCAAATTTGTTTTTCTGTAATCTACACATTCAGTGCTATTTAGAATTCATAGTATTTACAAGCCACACTGAATTTTTGTGTATTCTGCCAGTGTCTTGCAGTCTTCGTGATACTACTTCCACCAACAAATCTCAGTAGCCCACCTCCTCCAAAAACCACTGGGTACAGTTTATTTCCATCAGTGTCTATATGCTTTCCCAGGTTTCACTATAAATTCTCTAATATTCTTCCGTGGTTCATTTCTCCTCCCTTTTGTAAGTTCAATGCTCAGTTTCTCTTTCTTCAAATTATTCCTAAGAGAATGAAACTAAATGTTCACACATCCTAGAACCGAACTGGTTGTGGTTACTGTAAAGGCATACAGAACAAAATCATAAATATGCAAATTTCATGTATGAAGAACTTGTGGTTCAGGAGGTACTAAGCTGCTCTGGGAACTCAAGTTACTATGTAATCCAGAAAAGAAAAAAATTTTTTAAAGATTTATTTATTTATTTGAGAGGAGGAGAGAGTGAATATGAGCATGGGGAGAAGGGGCAGAGAGGGAGAGAGAAGCTTTAAGCAGTCTCCACTCTGAATCCAGAGCCCAACGCAGGGGCTCGATATCACAACCCTGAGATCACGACCTGAACCAGAGTCAAGAGTCAGACACTCAACCGACTGAGCCACCCAGGCACTCCCGGAAAATAAAAATTATTTATTTATTTATTTATTTTTAAATATCTTATTTATTTGACAGAGAGAGACACAGCAGGAGAGGGAACACAAGCAGGGGGAGTGGGAGAGGGAGAAGCAGGCTTCCTGCGGAGTGGGGAGCCCGATGTGGAGCTTGATCCCAGGACCCTGGGATCATGATCTGAACCGAAGGCAGATGCTTAACGACTGGGCTACCCAGGTGCCCCAGAAAATAAAATTTTAATAGAACATTTTGGAAAAGATTTTAGTGTTCTCTCTGATTCTTTGATCATTTATCATCAAGCTCAAACTTACAACAGCATCGATCAAAAGAAGTAATTTGTTTACCTATTTGTCTTTTTTTTTTTTAATTTTAATTTTTATTCTTTGCCCAACGGGTACAGGTCTGTGAATCATCAGGCTTACATCTTTCACAGCATTCACCAAAGCACAAACCCTCCCCAATGTCCATAACCCATCCACCCTATCCCTACTCTCCCACCCCCCAGTAACCCTGTTTGTTTTGTGAGATTAGGAGTCTCTTATGGTTTGTCTCCTTCCCCATCCCACCTTGTTTCATTATTTTTCCCTCCCTACCCCCCACGACCCCCCACCCTCCTATTTGTCTTTCTTTTCCCCACTTTGGACTGTTAATCCCTGCAAGGCCAGATGAGTCCTGGTGGTCTTCATTCATCTGGCATGTACGCTGTGCCACCACACCTGTCACCACCACTGTGGGTTCACTTTGTGCCAGGCATTGTTAAGCACTTCATATGTATAGTATTAACCCAATCAACCCCTATAATAACCCCAGGACAGAGATTCCATTTCCTTCCCTATTTTACAGTTGAGGAAACTGAGACACTGAGAGGCTAAGTGCCTTGCCCTAGACAGCCAGTAAGTGGTGGAGCCGGGGTTTGAATCCAAGCAGTCTGGCTTAAGCATTAGCAGTCTTACCTGATACATAAGACTGAGGAAGTCGGCCCTTTTCCTATAGGAAGTAGAGCCACTCTTAGGTTTAAACTGCTCTGGGGAGAGTGGATGAGAAAGAGACAAGTCTCAAGATGAGGAGATAGGCTGGGAGATGACTGCAGCGTCCAGCACGGAGGCAGCAATGTTAGCAGTGCTTCGAGGGGATGGAGGGAGGAGAGGCTGCGGGGATTAAACCGACAGTTCCTGGTTACTGGTTGGCCACAGGGAGTGAAGAGGACGACTGGGATGCCTTCTGAGTTTCTGGCTGGGGAGGCAGTATGAATGATTGCCAGTCAGCAATCTAGGAATGTATGTAGAAAAGCAGGTGTTTTTGTTCTGTGAGAGGGATGGATAATGAGTTAAGCTTTAGATGAACCTGGGTGACCTGCTCCAAAGTTAGATATTCCTGGCATGGCTCCTGGACAAGAGCAGCAGTGACTGAAGTCTCGCCTGATGCATTTGTGTTATTTCCTTTGTTTGCTAGCACCCCAACCCCCTAAGTCCTCTTGAGGGTTTGACTTACTCCATCTCTCCATGCCCAACAAGAGCAAATATCTCTGTTGTGATATGTGTCTCTAGGGTAGTATGGGAACTCCTCAAGGTCAAGGACTAAATCTTATTTTCATATCTCTAGTGTAGACTATAGAGTGCCTGAACCACAGAGAGTGAGTATTTGATAAGTGTCTGAAAGGACTCAGCTTCTAGGTAAGCCCCATTTCAGGCAACACCTGTGGCTGTCTGTCTTTAGGGGAATGAGAATAGTACAGAATAATTACATTCAAATCTTTAGTGCTGTGGGCCTTGGTATAATGAGCCCACTGGTAATAAAGAATGATGTAAAAATTACATTAATTTCTAAGATAACAAGTATTATTGAGTTCTTCTTCTTTTTTTTTTTTCATGCATACTGGCCAGTAGACCAGAGACAAGTGCCATTTGGAATGCAGAATAAATTACACCACTCCACCAGAGGATGTTTCTATGGGAAAGGCCTGAATCTCAAGTATACAGTTTACTTTAGGGTAGTGGTTTCCAAATCTGTTTGCATTTCATCACCCGGAGGGCTTTTAAAAACTAATGGTTTCAAGACTTTATTGTGGACTGAGGAAATGTAACTGTCACCAAGCAGTAGTCCCTAAACTGAAGTCTGAGGATCAGTGGTTCAAAGGATGATTGATTCCAAGGGGATTGTGGACATCTTGGTTATACGTGAGAGTATGGTGAGCTCATGGAAAGGTCTGTAAACAGGGAACAGGGCCTTGTGGCAAAGCTTACCTGATACTGTATTCTGTCCTAAAGAGAGCTTCTCAAATACAGAGCACAGGGTCAGCAGAGATAACTCAGGAAGACTGGTCCGACAGATTGTTTATTTCTAGCTGCCACCATAAGAATCATAGCTACAACTTACCACATGGTAAAAAAAAAAAAAAAGCAATACAGAAATATAGAATTCTTTGCTACAGGGACCTCGAACTTGAAAAGGCAAAAGGAAATAAACTATATCTAACTCCTTTCAGCAAAGAGGCAAAGCATCTTGGAAAGTCTGCTTTGGCCCCAAATCTGCTTCACACATTTGTTATAAATTAACAACAACAAATTATCTGCTCTAGTTCTCACTTTGAACAGCAACTCTGTTCAAATGAACTGTAAAAAATACCATCCCAAGAGAGCTGAGGAGATCTTATGCTGATTATAAATAATTTTACTGACTCTGGGTAAAATCCCCGAAGTACCAAATTATTACTCTAGGATCCTGCTTCTCAAAGTTTTAATGTGCTTATAATTCACCTGGAGAGTCTGTTAAAATGCAGATCCAGATTCAGGAGGTTCGGGGGGCCAGGGAAACACGCCAATCCAATCTCCTGCTGCTATGAACGTAACTGAAAGACAGTCTCAGGTGCTAGGCTCCGAAATCCTACTTGCACTGAGGCCAAGCTTCCACAGGCTGCTCTCAGTAAATGATTAGAGGCAGCAGAACTAGTAACGCAGACTGGTGCCTGTGAAACATGGAATTTCACTGACATGACATTGGCTGGAGGACTCCCATCAGCTTGTTAGAAACTTGCTTACCACTGTGCCACAGTCTGACATTCTACGCCACTGCCCTTCCTTCCCTCTTTCCTTCACAGGGGTCAGACCTACATTGCTACCTCCTCCAGCACTCTCTCCGTTTCCCTTCCTCTGGTATCTTCCCCCCCAAATCTCTTACACGTCAAATCCCATCTTAGTGTGTGCTTCTTGGAGGACATGAACAAAGTAGGTCTAGGAGGTAAAAAGGCTTGAAATCCTGCATGTCTGAGTTCCCAGGTGATGTCAGTCTGCTCATCCACAACCATATTTTGAGTAGTAAGGTTCTATTGAGGGAACAAAACCAGTCACGAATTCATAATACATCTGTGTGCTAAAATGACAACCCTAGACTTTACGGTGTATCATTTCTGCCAAGTAGATAAAAGCTGCTGGTGCTTTGAAGGAAAAATAAGAAGCTTCTGAGGTTTCTGTCCCCCTTAAGTCAAATGAGAAAAGAAAAGCCCACATCTACATATAATTGGGAAGTTTTTCAGCATTCCTTCATGGGGAACTGCACAACACCTCACACACATCACTTCCCCTTTAAGGAAGTACCCACACTTTGCTTTGCATACTACCATCACACAGCTAAAACTTTGAAGGAAGAAAAAAAGCAGTAATTTGGTGATATACTCGTAATGTGGTGATATACCCGTAATGTGGTGATATACTCAACCCAGATCAAATAAGTTTAGTTGCTACTCTTATCACACTCTGATAATCTAAGCGATAATCATAAAATTTGGAATAGGAAGATGGGCAGGGTACTTCTGTTTTTGTAGTTTTAACTTAGAAAATGCTATAAACAAACACCTAATTTCCAAAGTACATTGCCTTTACATTTGTTATATTAGTATAATTTATTTGATGATTGCTTTCTTTAGTATTTTATCAAGTCTGGATAATATTTTTCACGCCTGTCCTCTAAGCTTTTGATTTGACAAACATCATCCCTTTCCATAGGACTCCGATGCCAACTCAACGTCATTTATTATGTCTTAGTTTTATTCTGAAAGTTAAACCCCAAGAAGGTAACTGTATTTCTAAGTTCTTCTCTTTTAACCAAAAAAAAAAAAGAAAGAAAGAAAGAAAGACCTTCTACTTCCTGTCTCTGTCTGTCTTTTTTTTTTTTTTTTTTTTTCCNTTTTTTTTTGCCAGTTCCTTAATTTCTAAGTGTGTGCCCTATACAGATGCATTTGGAAAATGGAGAAGACTGGGTTTGGTCTTTTAAACCACAACCTATCTCTAAGTCTCAGAGTAAGAACATGAGACCCTCGGGCACCTGGGTGGCTCAAGTGGTTAAGCAACTACCTTCGGCTTAGGTAATGATCCTTAAGTCCCAGGATTGAGTCTAGCAGGGGGGCTCCCTGCGCAGCAGGGAGTCTGCTTCTCCCTCTAACCCTCCCCTCCCCCATGCTCTCTCTTTCAAATAAATAAAAATCTTGGGCGTCTGGGTGGCTCAGTGGGTTAAAGCCTCTATCTTCGGCTCAGGTCATGATCTCAGGGTCCTGGGATTGAGTCCCACATCGGGATCTCTGCTCAGCAGGGAGCCTGCTTCCTCCTCTCTCTCTGTCTGCCTCTCTGCCTACTTGTAATCTCTCTCTCTGTCATATAAATAAATAAAATCTTTAAAAAAAATCTAAAAAAAAAAAAGAATGTAAGACCCTTATTAACTACCTTTGGGCTAATAATTCATTTTGTAAATTCCTGAGACCTCATATTAAAAAAATTAATTTACTATACAACTACTAAGAGTAGGGGAATATGGGCAAGGGGGAATGGACTTAAGTGAGCGTTGTTATACATTCTTGACACCACACGGAGACTGCTGAAGAGGCTGTGCTGAGGGCGCCTGGGTGGCTCAGTGGGTTAAAGCCGCTGCCTTCGGCTCAGGTCATGATCCCAGGGTCCTGGGATCGAGGCCCGCATCGGGCTCTC
>LNAC01000158.1:124739-359920 GCA_002007465.1 Ailurus styani | reverse complement strand
TTTTTTTTTTTTTTTTTTTATTTAAAATATAGACTTTTCAAAAGTACCATATAACCACTGATTTAAACTCTTATTTTAGAACATCTGAATTCCTATATATTTGAGATATATCAGATATATTGAGAAATATGTTAGACATAAGACATATAGGAGATATACTATAAATACATATTTTTATATGTATAGATTTGAGATATATATGTATGTATGTATGTATTAGATATCAATTAGTTCCTTGAAAAAAAATCAGTTTTTGTCTTTCCACTGACTGGAAAGTGTTCTGCTTCTCTGACAACTCTACAAATGCAATTCACTCTTTGGTTTATGTCCCAAACATATTAAAAATTTAGAATAAAGTCAAGCAGTAGTTTCAAATTAGTATCTATGTTGAATGAATTTTTCATGTGGAGAAAACTCATTGAATATGTTTTCTGCTTTCTGGACAAACAATTCTGCTATCTTAAACAGTAAACACCACAACAGATTCTGAAATTATGATAACATGCTAATTGTTTTTTAATATTTGGGTGAGATGTTAAAATTATCAACTACTAATTCAATTACTAATTTCCTTCCTTAGAAGAAAACCTATTATTAATACAGTGGGCCTTGTCAGTGATAGCACTACTAGATTATTAAGCATTTGTTAAATTGGTTAAATGAGCTGAGATTCTATCTGATGGATTTTAATTGTTAAAATAGTAAAAGACCTCTTTATAACAGTCTCCTCAGCAATGAAGCAGCTCTGTACTCGCAAGGCTCTAAAGGATCTGAATATGAAAAATTCATTGTATCACTCCATTTTACAAACATGTTTCCCTAGAAAGTAATTCTCCATTCCAGGCCACTCCTAGGCTTAAAAAACTGTGTTAGATATTGAGGAACAAATGAAGAAAAGTAAGAGTGACCCGGCCCTCAAGGAATCCACATCTTTTCCACTAGGGAGGCTGGTCACACTCAAAGATACATCTCATACAACTGAGAAAGTCACAAGCACCAGAGGAGAGAAAAGAACAAAGCATAATGGTAAGGTAGCCTATATCCAGCAAGTTAAGATTCCAAAGCACTGAATTCATCTACTCAGCTCCAATCACATGCCAGCCACTTGAACATTGTTTGGTCTTACTTTGAGACATTTTACAAATCCTTTTTCTGCAAGTTACTTGGATCTTCCAGGATTTGGGCTTCTTTTATAAAGACATAGTTATGAGTAGCATTCAGAACTTCTGCAAGGGCGCCTGGGTGACTCAGTGGGTTAAAGCCTCTGCCTTCAGCTCAGGTCCTGATCTCAGGGTTCTGGGATCGAGCCCTGCATCAGGCTCCCCACTCAGCAGGGAGCCTGCTTCCTCCTCTCTGCCTACTTGTGATTTCTCTCTGTCAAATAAATAAATAAAATCTTAAAAAAAAAAAAACTTCTGCAAAACACCTGAGTGTCATTTGTCTAATGACAACCTCTCTTGTATCTTCAGTGAAATTTAGTATAAATCCCATCTCCATGATACAAGATAATCTGCAAATACATGATCACACCACAAAAACCACTTGACTTCCAACACAAACCATATGGGAATAAAATGATGTGGGACAATAAAACACACAACAGATTTTAGTCCTAGCATTTCAGATATAGAATTGAATTCCTATATTTTATGTCACAATTACAAATATTAATCCAAAAAGTAATATAATAAATCTTGTAACTCTAAAACAAGGTGGAAGTCAGTTAACATTTTTTTTTAAAGATTATTTATTTATTTATTTGACAGAGAGAGAGAGAGATCACAAGTAGGCAGAGAGGCAGGCAGAGAGAGGGGGGGAAGCAGGCTCCCCACTGAGCAGAAAGCCTGATGTGGGGCTCAATCCCAGGACCCTGAGATCATGACCTGAGCCACCCAGGCGCCCAGAAGTTAGTTAACATAAATGGTACACATTGCCAATTACTTACCCACCAGTAAACTCTGAATTCTGCTGGCAGTTAATGTGACTAGCATCGGCTTCATTGGAATATCCTAAGGCAACCTGAATACCTTTAGTTATTTTTACTTTTAGGCAGTGATTCTTAAACCTGATAGTATATTATGAAACAACTAGGGAGCTTCTGAAATATGCTGATGTTGTTTACACGGAGATTCCAATGTAATTACTCTATAGTAACCAAGACATGTTTATATGAAGCCACAAACTACTGTTCTAAGGAAAACCTGATTTATCAATTCTTTATGACTATAATTTAGAGTATAAGAACTAGGTATTTTAGGGAGGAAGAGTAAAAAGTCATTTCTGGTTTTGTGAAAAACATTTTTCCTGTAGGTTATAGAAGGGATATTTTGTGATGGACAAAATTATATTTTATAGAAAGTAGGCTAACAAAAGGACTTAATTTATGAAATGTAATCAGATTAAAGCCTTTTCGATACAATATGTTTCTTTAATGGGAGTTGGCTCATACATATTTGTTAAACTAAAGAATAATGTCAGCATAGCACAGAAGTTGTATTGTGTTTTTTATGCTTTTTTTTCAGTAAAATAATGATTTGAATCAATCAGGGGATTATTTAAAGAAAGTCTAAGCAATATAGAAAATTCTTTAACAAAATTCCTGAAAATTCTAGGAAGGAGGGGCTTTAAAAATTGCTACTCTTGAGGTGCCTGGCTGGCTCAGTCAGTGAAGCATGCAACTCTTGATCTTGAGGTTGTGAGTTTGAGCCCCACATTGGGGCTTGTAAGAAATTACTTAAAAAATAAAATCTTTAAAAACAAAAAAACAGTTGCCCTTTCCACTTTGTTAAGCTAGTCTAAGAAGCTAAGGATGAAGATGAAGAAGTTGCAAAGGCATTTGTTCCTGTATTTAAAAAACACCTGATTGGGCCCCTAGGTGGCTCAGTGGGTTAAAGCCTCTGCCTTAGGCTCAGGTCATGATCTCAGGGTCCTGGGATCGAGGCCCGCATCTGGCTCCCTGCTCAGTGGGGAGTCTGCTTCCTCCTCTCTCTCTGCCTACTTGTGATCTCTCTCTGTCAAATAAATAAATAAAATCTTTAAAAACAAAAAACAAAGAAACAAACAAAAACCACCTGATTAACAAAGAGAGTGTCTTCAACAAATGATGCTGGAACAAGTGAACACTCATATACAGAAAAGTGAATCTAGACACAGACCATACATCCTTCGCAGATTAACTCAAAATGTAGCATAGAACTAGTTGTTAAACATGAAACTATAAAACTCTTAGAAGATAACAAAGGAGAAAACCTTGATGACCTTGAGTATGGTGATGCCTTTTTAGGTGCAACATCAAAGACATGCACCATGAAAGAAATAATTGATAAGCTGCACTTTGTTAAAATTAAAAACTTTTGCTCTACAAGACAATATCAAGAAAATCAGAAGAGGGCTCCTGGGTGGCTCAGTGGGTTAAAGCCTCTGCCTTCGGCTCAGGTCCTGATCTCAGGGTCCTGGGATCGAGGTCCACATCGGGCTCCCTGCTTAGTGGGGAGCCTGCTTCCTCCTCTCTCTCTGCCTGCCTCTCTGCCTACTTGTGATCTCACTCTCTGTCAAGTAAATTAAAAAAAAAAAAAATCTTAAAAAAAAAAAGAAAATCAGAAGATAAGTCACAGATTGGGAGAAAAGATTTATTAAAAACACACTTATAATCAAGCACTGTTTCCTAAAATATACAAAGAACTCTTAAAATTCAACAATAGGAAAACAAACCTGATTATAAAGTAGGCCAATAATCTTGGGCGCCTGGGTGGCTCAGTCGGTTGAGTGACGCCTTAGGCTCAGATCATGATCCCAGGGTCCTGGGATCGAGTCCCACATCGGACTCCCTGCTCAGCAGAGAGCCTGCTTCTCCCTCTTCCTTTGCCTGTTGCTTTGCCTACTTGCGCTCTCTCTCTATCTCTTTGTCAAATAAATAAAATCTAAAAAACAAAACAAAACAAAAAAACCCAAAAACCAACAAAAACTTTTAAAAAATTAAAAAAAAAAGTGGGCCAATAATCTTAATAGACATCCCCAAGGAAGATATACAAATGGCAAATGAGCATATTAAAAAAAAATGCCCCACATATATTAACAGGGAAAAGCAAATTAAAACAAGATACTACTACATACCTGTAACAATGGTCAAAATCCTGAACACTGACAACACCAAATGTTGGTGAATATGTGGAGCAACAGGAATTCTCATACACTGCTTCTGGGAATGCAAAATGGTACAGCCACTTTGGAAGACAGTTTGGCAGTTTCTAATAAAACTAAACATTTTCTTACCATTTGATCCAGCAACCATGCTCCCTGGTATCTATCCAAAGGAGTTGAAAGCTTATGTCTATACAAAAACCTGTCAACAGATGTTTACAGCAGATTTATTCCTAATTGTCAAAACTTGGAAGTAACTTCAGTAGGTAGATGGATACACTTTGGTACAATCCATATAATGGAATGTTATTCAGTGCTAAAAAGAGCTATCAAGCCATAATAAGACATGGAAGAATCCTAAATGCACATTACTAAGTGAAAGAAGTCAATTTGAAAAAGCTATATATAGTACAATTCCAGCTATATGATGCTCTGGAAAAGACAAAGAAAAAAAATGGAGACCATACAAAGGTCAATGGTTACTAGGGGCAGAGATAGATAATTAGGCAGAGCACAGGGGATTTTTAGGGCACTGACAAGACTCTGTATGATAATGACAGATATATGTCATTATATATTTGCCCAAACTCTTAGAATGTACAACACCAAGAGTAAATAAACCCTAAGGTAAACTATGGACTTTTGGTGATTTTGATACGTCAATGTAGGTTCATTCTTGGTTAAAAAAATGTACCATTCCGGTGAGTGATGTTTATAATGGGAGAAACTATTCATGTGTGCGACTGGGGGGCATATGGGAAATTTCTGTAGCTTCTCGATTTTGTTGTAAACTTAAAACTGCTCTAAGGGCGCCTGGGTGGCTCAGTGGGTTAAAGCCTCTGCTTTCGGCTCAGGTCATGATCTCAGGGTCCTGGGATTGAGGCCCACATCGGGCTCTCTGCTCAGCAGGGAGCCTGCTTCCCCCTCTCTCTCTGCCTGCCTCTCTGCCTACTTGTGATCTCTCTCCCTCTGTGAAATAAATAAATAAAATCTTTAAAAAAAAAACTGCTCTAAAAAAATAAAGTCTTAATAACAAAACACCTGATTAATAGAGTCTACACACTGAGTCAGCTGTTTAATTCTGATGAAACCAGTCTTTATTTGGGGCAAATGTCACATACTGAAAGAGGCAGCATGAATTCTGGAGTTCAAGGATGCAAAGAGTCAACTAACTGGACTGTGATTCTGAATGTAAATCCAGCAGAGATTTAACTTTGCTACTCTTTTTATTAGGACTGCTCTGGTTACAAAGTTCTACTGGTTTTGAGGGATCTGTCCCCAACCCTATTCCCCACATGAGATCTGTTTTTATTGTGTGATTTTGTGGAATGCAAAGTTTTTCAGGAATGAATCTAAGGTTACTGGGGCAGAAACACCCTGATGATTTGTATACACCAAAGTATTTTTAGGGCACAATACATCGGGAGAGACGAAGGCATCTACTGGCTAAGTCTGATAATACAACTCAGCCTTTAGACTTTTATAAGACCTTAATAAAAGAAGGTGGGGTTGGGGAATCAGGGTACTCTACTGAAAAAGGGCTTCCAGTATAGCCTATCAATAGGTTACCAGCTAATGAGGACCTAGAATCAAAACTCCACTTTAAAGATAAGAAAACTATGACCTAAGAGTTTTTTTCTACTTCACTTGCATCCCTAGTAAAGCTTTAAAAGCCGCCTTATATAGGTCAATGCTCATTATGCCAAGTAACTGGCTATTTTAACTGTTTTGGCATCATGTTATAACCAAGTCAACAAGGAGGCTTTGTCCTTCCCCTATGCAGTTCCAGTTTTATTCTGCAAAACAATGAGGAAATAGTGCCCTTTTTTCTTTCTTTCTTTCTTTTTTTTTAAACCCAAACTGCTTCATAACCAATTTTACTGGAATGGATCTATTCCAAAAATATCCAGATGTAAAACTGCCATACAGAGAGATAAAAATATTAAATGGAGAAAGATAATAAAGTATTACTCAACAGTCCCAGTCTGTAAGATCTGGGGGTACTGACTCATGGAATAAAACACTGATATAAAAAAAATGTAGTCTTCCAAAGTGGAGAAATTCAAGAAATTAAGATTAAAGCAAAATGCCTAAATGACTATGTATTTGAAGTTATTAAGTGGCAGTTAATGAAACCTAATCAGATGTTTACATAAACCACATAAAACAGATATATAGTAATTATCTTAAAAAAATGAGAGTAATTCAAAATAAGCAAGCCAAGGAAAGATGTTTTACTTTGATATAAGCATACATAATTTCAGAAAATCTTCTAACTTTGGATTTGAATTTTGGGTACAAAAGCAGACATTTGGAAACTATGATCTATAAACTATTCTTTGTAATTCTCTCATTACAAAATCATTTCAAATTTCTAGTGTTCATGATCTTACATGGGATAAAGCTCTGTACTATATAAAGAATAAAGAAGAGGTTCCTGGCTGGCTCAGTCAGTAGAGCATGCAACTCTTCTTTTTTTTTTTTTTTTTTTTTTTGAAGATTTTATTTATGTATTTATTAGAGAGAGAGAGAGGGACAGAATGCGAGTGTGAACGAGGTGGGGGTGGAGCAAGAGAGAATCTCAATGTGGGGCTTGACCTCAGTACCCGAGATCAGGAACTGAGCCAAAATCAAGAGTCAGTTGCTTAGCTGGCTGAGCCACGCAGTGCCCTGCACATGCAACTCTTGATCCTGGGGTTTTGAGTTCAAGCCCCAGGCGGGATGTAGAGATTACTTCAAAACAAAAAACAGGGGCGCCTGGGTGGCTCAGTGGGTTAAGCCTCTGCCTTCGGCTCAGGTCATGATCTTAGGGTCCTGGAATTGAGCCCTGCATTGGGTTCTCTGCTCAGTGGGGAGCCTGCTTCCTCCTCTCTCTCTGCCTACTTGTAATCTTTCTCTCTGTCAAATAAATAAATAAAATCTTAAACAACAACAACGACAACAAAAAAACCCAAAAAACAAACCCACAAAACCCAGAAAGGCAAAAATACAACACATCGTAAATCCTTAAGGGACATATAAATACACCTTCATATCAAATTGTCATGCAGTACCTTTGAGTTTCCAGAAATGGCACTCAAAATCAGACTTGGGTCTTATACTGCGCCAGAGTTAAAAATGCTTAGCTTTGCCTATGAAAGGAGAGACTGAGTTCTTGTTGCTTGAGAATTTCAGTCATCTGTGGGAGCATCTAGAGAAATCTTGGGAGGATCTCTGTTGGGTGAAGCTGCCACCCACTGCTATTTTTGAAAGAGTAATGGGTTCAGGTCCCCTTTGTAGAATGAGGAAATGTCAACAGTAGAGAAAACTGTTTTCCTCTCTGCCTCTTAGATATGATGCCTTAAAACTCCTAGTCTTCTTCCAGTCATCTAGCAAAGAGAGGTACATTAACAAAAAAGAATGGAAAACAGGGAAGGGGAAAAATGAAGAGGACTTTTAGATGCAGGCACAAGTAAAACAAAAAACAAATAGAAAAACAGCCAGCAAAACTAATCAAATGTTAGCAATTATTTAACGGGCTGTTCATTGCCCTTCGTCTCTTCCTTCTTTATTCCCCAAACCTCTTCTCATTCTCAGCTCTGAATCTATAAAGCTTTAAAGCATTTAAGAAATAAGACTTTTTGTCTTATTGGACAAATGTTTGTTTGTTTTCAAAACATCCTACAGTTAAAACATAACAGGGAGAAGTCTAATTGATGAAACCGACAAAAAATGAGATCAGAATCAAGAAACTAAGTTTTGAAATCCCAGCACTCCACGGAGCAGTGATCATTGACCATGTATGACAGTCACTAAATAAAATATAAAAATGCAAAGTAAGTTACTTGGGTTATATAAAATAAGCTAATGGGGAAGTAATTCTATTCAACATACCCAATATACCTACATGTTAAGAGGATATAGTAGTGGTCAAAGGCCTATTGCAGAGCTTGTAGAGAAAGGTGTTTCACTCTGAATCTCACTGAGAGCTGTCATTTCTGCTGTGACCTAAAGCAGTAATTTACAGTGGAAGAAGAGGATGTTGTTATAATCTGAGAAGCTTCATAAACCACTCCTCCAGGTAGAAGTCACTGGGGTGAACAAACTTGTACTCAGAGGAATAAAGAACAGAAAGCCTATGAATACCAAAGATGCAATTCCTATATTTATAAAAAGATAAATATACTCTTTTTGTACATTAAAGGATTATTAGGAAACTTCAAGGATAAGTCTGTGTGATTTTGAATAACTCCATAGGAGAAGAAACAGAACTTTAAAGAGCCATGGGGTATTTTAGGAAACAAGGAAACACAACATTATTGGCATTGCTAGTTTTAGGTGAAGCAATTTTTTTAGACGTGCAATAGAACTTAGGGCTTTCAATAAGGTTTTCAATGTTTCACACACCTCAATTTTATAATTCTTTTCAGAATTCAGTTTGTTGTGCTACACTGGTAAGGTTTTCAAGTATTGGAAATTTCAGAAGTTGTGGCAACTCCTACACACTGTGTTAAAAAAGTCTTCGTTTTTGGTTTGTGATTTTATAGCCAATGATAACAATGGACCACTGTTAGTGGTTCACTGGCCAGAGAGTAATTATATAGTTATCTTAGGCATTAAAAAAATTAATGCAGAAATGTTAATAATGGGAGGTAGAGTGGCCTCTCTCTGTAGGGCAATGATAACACTACTCACAGCTTCTCCTTGTCCCTATTATTTAAAGGTTAGCAGAGCACAGGCAGCAACGTACCTGCCTCCAGTAGTTTCCTTCTACACCCTTCCTTCTCCACTGCTGATCCTTCTTTTCTACGAAGAGGCACCCATTACTGTTCTGGGAGTTCCACCTTTTCTTCCGATTCAAAATATAAGGAAGAGGGCGCCTGGGTGGCTCAGTGGGTTAAAGCCCCTGCCTTCGGCTCAGGTCATGATCTCAGGGTCCTGGGATCGAGCCCCCCATTGGGCTCTCTGCTCAGCAGGGAGCCTGCTTCCTCCTCTCTCTCTCTCTGCCTGCCTCTCAGCCTACTTGTGATTTGATCTCTCTGTGTCAAATAAATAAATAAAATCTTTAAAATATATATATAAGGAAGAGCTCTTAACTGTCATGTGTATTTCTTGGGCGAACGATGTAATATTTTTTTTTTTTAAAGATTTTATTTATTCATTTGACACAGAGAGAGAGATTACAAGTAGGCAGAGAGGCAGGCAGAGAGAGAGGAGAGAGGAGGAAGCAGGCTCCCTGCCGAGCAGAGAGCCCGATGTGGGCCTCGATCCCAGGACCCTGGGATCATGACCTGAGCCGAAGGCAGCGGCTTTAACCCACTGAGCCACCCATGCGCCCCGATGTAATATTTTGATTCAAAGTCTCACTAGTTTGACTAAGCCATACAGTTTTATAAAACAAAATTTTCAAACTACAAAAACCAATACATGGTTCACTATAAAACTTGAGCGAAATGAAGGGGAAAAGCACCGATAATACCACCATTCAGAAATAACCACAAGTAGATTTATGATGATTTTCTTCATCTTATCCCAACATATATTTTTATTAAAAATCCAAAAAAATACTTTCTCGATACATGCTTTTCCTCCACTTAATATGCCACGGGGTCTCCAGCTGTAGGAGCTCTTTCTTTTCTAGGGAAGCATAACCTGAGTAGGGCCCTATTTCAAGTGTAACCTATTCTTGAGTAGGGATGCAGCCTCTGTTCAAGTTTCTTTTAACCAGAGGTAGGCTAGGGCTCAGAAGAAACAATCAACATTTTACTAAGGGCAGGATTTTTTTTGTTGTTGTTTTCGTTTTTAAATCTTACTGAATAATTTATTTAAACTTTCTGCCCTTGTCCCACTCTCTCAAGCATGAAGATATCTCTGTAATACTTTCATTATTAGACCCTAACCAAGAGCAATTATCCCCTTCAACTGACCTAGAGTTACTATAAATAATTACTTAACACAAATTAAATTACTGAGTTTGAGTACTTATTATAAACAATCTAGTGTTTGTAACCAGCGGTAAGTGAGCCTAGGGGACCAATGAAGTATCCATGACTAGAGTAGTGTGGTTCTCAAAGCGTGACCCTCAGACGAGCAACACCTGGAAATTCCGTAGAAATGCAAATTACTGGGCCCCAGTCCAGGAAGGACCAACTAAAAGAGAAACTCTGAGGGTGGAGTCCAGAAGTCTGCATTTTAATAAGCCCTCCAGGTTAAGAACCTACTGGCCTAGAAATCTAACACCAAAAGATCTTCTTGAAAAATTCTTAAGTTTTTTGTAGCATGCAAGGGGGACAGATGCAAAAACAGGCGTGGCAGAAGGCAGGTAACTAACTGGTCAGGGAGGACTTGCTGTGTCATAACAACGTTGGGATTTAGTAAAGTAATTCAGGTTTCTTCCTAGAGGGATTAGGACGCATGCCAGACCTAAGTAATCCAATTCTGTGGTGAGGCCCAGAGCAGGATCCCCAGGTGGTGCTGACATACACTGATCCTCAGAACCTACTGCCCCAGCCTACACTATTGACTAGAAAGGATCACTGTAGCTTCTAGGATGTGACACCTTCCTGTCTAATCCAGTTACCCTCAAATTCCAAGATATGCTTTATGTTTTCTATCGCAAAGGGCTAGTTTTATTGGTATTACCCAAATTCTTGCAACTGAAACCTGGAGGTGAGAATCTGACAGAATTACTTTTTTTTTTTAATAGGCTCCACCCCCCCACATTGGGCTTGAACTCATGACCCTGAGTTTAAGAGCTACATGCTCTGCCGACTGAGCCAGCTAGGTGGCCCAAGAACTACCTTTCTGAACAGTAGTTCTGAAGAGCAGGGCCTGAACCTTCATGGAGTCTGAGAACCCAAGAGGCTGAATACAAAAATGTGTATACGCACATATATTCCTCAGGGAGAAGAATTCACAGCTTTTACTAGTTCTTAAGGGTATCTGTGATGCTCATAAAAGCTTAAAAACCAAACCAAACCCACAAAAAAACCCACTTGTCTAGGAAGCAAATGGTGCCTATGTAAAAGTAAGATGAACTGTGCATAAAATGCTGACTTTGTGGAGCTGTGTTAGCACACACACAAATGAAAACTAATGGCTTGCTCTAAATAATGCTGAAGAGTGAGACAAATTTGAGGAGCTATCCACTGCCCTGATGTGATGATCTAATAATACTGTAAAAGCTGGGGCTTTCATGGGAGGGGTTTTACTCTCTTTAAGGCCAAATTGAGAGAGATGATAGTTTCCTAGCACTACATTAGGAAATTTATACAGTATGTGTTTTAATTATCAGAAACATCCTATGAGGAAGGCAGTTTTATTATTAGGTAGTAAGAGAATAATAAAACAGTTTTTAAAAAATATTTATTAATTTTAGAGAACGAGAGAGTGTGCCTGGAAGGAGGGGCAGAGGGAGAGGGAGACAGAATCTCAAGCACACTTCCCACTGAGTGCCAAGCTCCACGTGGGGCTTGATCTCATGACCTCGAGATCATGACCTAAGATGATATCAAGAGTTGGACATTAACCACCTGAGCAACACAGGCGCCCCAAGAAAGATAAACAGTTTTAAACTCATCTCAATAGGTCAGTGACAGCCAACAGTGGCAAGAGCTTTGTTTAATGACTATGCTGCCACAGCTAAAGGTCAACCAACCCGCACACACTCCTGCTTCCAAGACACCTGCCGCTCCCTGACTTCCACAAGTTCCCAAACCCAAAATAATCACCAGCTTGCTTTGTTCAGAAGGCCTATGTTTTTATAAGTACAGGTCTCCACTGTCCAGCAACAGTAAATCTAGCTTTTTGGTTCAGATATTGAGTAGTGAGTGACTTCTTCCTTGACCAGAGGAAGGTTACACAGGGTTACATCCATTAAGAGTCAAGAGGATTGGGACACAGGCAGTCTGACTCCAGACCCTAAGCTTTTTAAGTCATTATAGTCACCCTAAGCAAATATCTTAATATTTGGATTATGATGGTTTATATGGAGACCCTGATTTCGTCTCCCTTTTCTTGACCGTAGAAATGTTCTTTAAAGACAGTATATGGGGGCATCTGGGTGGTTCAGTGGGTTAAAGCCTCTGCCTTTGGCTCAGGTCATGATCTCAGGGTCCTGGGATCGAGCCCCACATCGGGCTCCCTGCTCAGCAGGGAGCCTGCTTCCTCCTCTCTCTCTGCCTGCCTCTCTGCCTACTTGTGATCTCTCTCTCTGTGCTCAATACAAAGAAAGAAAGAAAGAAAGAAAGAAAGAAAGAAAGAAAGAAAGAAAGAAAGAAAGAAAGAAAGAAAGAAAGAATATGGGGGCGGGGTTCCTGGATGGCTCAGTCAGTTAAGTGCCTGCCTTTGGCTCAGGTCATGATCCTGGGGTCCTGGGATCGGGCCCTATGTTGGGCTTCCTGCTCAGCAGGGAGTCTGCTTCTCTCTCTCCCTCTGCCCCTCCACCCCACTGGTGCTCTCTCTATTGCTCTCTCTAATAAATAAAATCCTATAAAAAAGACAATATATGGTAACTTATTATTGCATCTAATCTTATTCTTCTATGGACACTGTAAATATGTTAAGTCCCTATAAAGTTAGGCAGTATTATCCACCAACTTTTATAACTCAAAGTTTCCATTTTTAAAACCTGAAACACATTTAAAACATAGTAATCTCTTAAAGGTTAAGCTGCAAAGAGTTTCCAAATAGAAGTAACAATATATTTTTGTACTAAGACAAAATATATCTTAGAAAATATACCTTCTATATTGTTTACAAAACATTCTCAGAGATAATTCCATGGAAAAAGATTTTTCTGTCATTCAACTATCTTTACTGATACAATTAACTTAATAGCTTTCAAGGTATTACTAAAGAAAATAAATCACATGCAGTGTATTTTTTGTAAGTAAAAAATTAAGACAAACAGATAGTCTCTAAAAAAACCCTGAAACTAAAAATATTGTTTGCCATGGGAACCGAAAGTCCAAGATCTCTCTCTTGGTAATGACTATCTCCCCTGTGATGCTCTCCCTTTGGCTTTCTTTCTGAGCTTTAATATAAAGCTAAAAATTCTTGGCCAAAATCTTGGCCATTTTAAGATCCATAAATCTAGGCAAGCAGTCTATACAGAGGGCTCAATAATAATTTTTTTTTATTTTATTGCTTTTTAAAATGTCTCAGTAATTTGGAAAATAGAACATAAAGGGAGATGAACTCTACTGAGCCTGCAAAACTAGAAGGGCTGATTGTAGGAAGGAAGAGAGCTATTAAATGCAAGCAGGCTGAGAGGAGTGTACAGAACTCATTGTAGAGAAATATAAAGTAATGAGTTAGGCAACACCAAATTCTACAGAAAATGAGTACACCCTTGGTACTTATATGCTACAAGACAATGAACAGAAGAATAAATGTTTCGTAGAGGACAAGACTCTAAACTTTTAGCACAGTGCTTAAAAAACTAAATAGAATTCTAAGGTGTTTATTGCCTTGGTATAAGTCAAAGGGTGTTATTTAAAAACGAAATAACTAACTTTATTTTGAACAAAAGGGTAGTGAAGGTCACCTTGCTTTAAAACAGTTTTCTACTACAGAGTAGTCAAGTAATAGCAAGCAGAATGACACAAGATCTTTGAGTAGAGGCTATGATATTCAACAGGATTTAACAAATGAACACTGGTGTCTTTTAATGCAGAGAAGATTATGAAGAAACTCATGAAAACAGACACAATTCTAAAGGGACCACAAAGGTTAAAGAATATTAGGGCAGGGTTATCCATTACATGTGATAATATTCAGATAAGCAGGAGCAGGAAAACAAATGGGGGAAAGATTAACACTAAAAAATGAGATTTCTGTTGGCATCTTCAACACCAGTTATCAATCTTTTCTCCCAGAAAAGCAAGAAATGGTTATCACTAAGGACCCAATGTAGCAATCCCTTTTCTTAATTTGAAAATAAAAACAACCAGAAAGTAGACATAGCTAGGCATATCAAGTGTCATCCATTAGCTCTTTTTGGGATTGAGCAAACTTACTTTGCATCCTCTCATTTTTTACAGGAAGAACACCAAACTGTTGGCTGATAGGTAAAACAGACTGTACAAATGGTGAAATGAGACAGTTGGTCTCCAGGTACATTTATTGTGAGTTTTAAAGGAAAATGTCAGAGCTGAAGCCTCATTCCAATCACCCACGCACGTGGTTGAAACAGACAGCATTTACCACAGGGGAGGCCCAGTAGGGAATTCAAAGACTAATGCAGTGTCCAGAAAAATACCTTTAAAATTTTTGAAGCTACTTAATGGCATGAAATTTTTTGGTGGTTGGAATCTTCCCAAGTTGCCTGGGCAAACCTATAAGCAGGAGAACCACTGAGGCTAGTTTGACTTAAAGACCATTGTTAGGGTTTATGGTGGCCTATCATTAAAAACCCTAATCTCTTTCTCACACACATTCCTGTGATTAGATCCGAATGACATTAATAATTTCAACAAATCCTGAAAGAATCATTAAGACTAAAAGAAAAAAAAATGTTCCAAGTTTGTAAGAAGTGAACTTCAGATGAGAAAAATGCAATAACTCTATGCTGTGACTATTCATGGCAGAAGTCAAAAAAGATGCAACAGAGAGCAGAGTAGACACAACTTTCTGATTCTATCAACTTTGCTTCCTACTCAATCTCCTGATTTTTCTTCTTGTCCTAGTTTTAGAAAATCGATGCATTCCTTATACTCTGAAATGTAATATGAAAATTAAAATTTATCTGGTAACTAAGGGTGAGCCCTTCCCAAAAATAACTGCCCTATGAAAGCACTACTGAGAGGTTTATTCAAGAGTATCTTCATGTTAATTTCATAACAGAAAAAAATAGAAACACCCTGATATCCAACAATAAAAGAATGATTAAATGAATCACAGAAATTAAGTAAGTCATTAAAAATGTTTTAAGAGATTTTATGGCATGAGGAAACACTCAGGAAGAATTATACAAAAGCATATTTATGCTACAATCCCTATTTTTAAAAAACATGCAACATATTCATAAACAAAAGGAACTACCAAACAAGGAAACACAAAAAGCTAAGCTGGATAAGGGAAAGGAATTCCTTTTGTTATCTTTAACTATGCTAGAAAACTTTATGCCCATATCTCAGGAAATTTGCCCAGGATAGATGCATTTACCCACTTGGTAGTTTTTTAAAAGAAAGTTTTTTCCTAACGTATTTATAATAGTTTTGTATATGTGTATTGCTGAATTCACATTATCTACTGACTTGATATCTGGGACTCTCCAAGAAGTTAATCCTTTTCTAGGAGGAGCATACTAGAGGTCGAAGGTCTAAAGTGAGGCCTGCTCAGTTTGAGCTGCTACTTCTGTGTATAGCCAGCACATTTATATCTTTCCCTGCCAATTTCTCTAAGAAAAGCTCGTGGAGCCTTCAAATCTGTCCTAAAACCTTGCCTTTTTCTCTCTTTCCTCTTTTAAATAAAAGTCTCTTTGGACACTATAAGCAAAAAACATGAAAAGCAAACAAAGAAACAAATTCACTGAATAGTGTCTCTGGAATTAAAGTTCTTAAGTAACTTTTTAAGTGGTTGCTTAATTCAGAATATGCATCCCCTATAAAAGTACTAAAAAAAAAATCTTTGGGGATGCATCTGTGGCTTAGTTTTTCCCTTCTACTGATTTGAGGGTTATGATAACTCTTTATTCCTAGACTTTATTCTTGTGCGAGTGTTCTCTTGTGTGTAATTCTTGTGTGAATTTGAAGAAGAATTTCAAAGAAGAAAACTGGTTTTCCTTCTGAAATTTAGAATATAATGAAAACAAAACTCCATCAATTAACCTTTTATAATACATGGTAGAGTAACAACACTTGCTTTAGTTTAATTCATGCAAAAATATAAAAATTCATTTTATTTTATTATATTTGGGGATAATGAAACAAAATCAGAACATCTGCTGGCATGTTAAATGTCTTTCTAATTAAATCTAGCAGTTGAGTGAATCAATTCATTAACAATAAGCCTAGTTTATTATCTCATTAATACAGATGGTTAATATCAGGAAGAATAAAAGAATCTCGAAAACTACAAAAACAATTGCAAAGTGAAAATCCGTAGGTAAAAATATGTGTTGATTATGTTGATAGTCATCAAGACATGATCTTTGTAGTCAGTGACCTATGTAACCCATTTGAAAAGTAACTGCTCAACATAATAATCTTTAGAAACCTGTTAAACTCCCTATACAAAACACTGTATTGTTTTCTGAGATGTTGCTAGATAAATTAAAGCACATTATAATCCATTACACCATGGAAAGAATGTAGAATTAAAAAAAAATTCCCACTTTTAATCACATTTCCCTGGTACTTTGAATTTTGGATGAGTGTGGAAATACAAAGAAAGATTTTTTTAATAAGGTCTGAATAATCTGGTCCAAGAATTATAGTAATTAAGTATCTCAAACAAGCACAAAAACACTCCATCCTATCCCCTAGCTTAATACTTCATTAATGGAGTTCCCTGAAGATTTTCTAAAATGGCTAACATATCCTTCCTCGAGGGCAGAGATATATTCTCCCTCTTTCCAGATCCCTGGTAAATGGTAACTTCGTTTCAAGGATTTTTGTTATTTCTGTATATAAGACATTACAGAGATAATTCTGGGTTACAGCAATAGCTGAAGTTACTGTAGCTGAGAGAATGGAATAAAAATTTCAAATCAGGGCTCAGAAAATCCGTAATTTATCATGCCTATAATATGTAAACAACTCCCTTCATTCCAAAATATTTATTGAAAACCTACAGTATACTACACACCAAGCTAGGAGAAAAGACTAAAAAGAGGAAGACATGGACCCTGTTCCCAAAACATAGGTAGAAACACAGCAATTATGGCATATTATAAATAATGATATGTGCAAGGTACAAGGAAAATCCAGGGTATGGAGGGCATTTAAATCTGCCAATCAAAGTCTAGGAGTTATCTGAATTAAGACTTCAAGGGTAAATATGAGTACTATATGGAGCAGCACACCTAGTTGGAACAGCATGGAGACCATGAGCACTTCAAGGAGAAATATGGCAGAAGGGCAGCGATAGCATTTCAGGGAACTATGAAAATTACTAATATTCAGAGATCTTACTGCAATAAGGAAGCAATAGCAATGGTTCTGGTAGAATATAGGAGGGTCTGAATTAAAGCAGTGGTGAAGAAGTGGTGAAGAAGCAAATGCCAAGTGCTTATCAGGTGAGTGATAAGAATCACTCTGCTGCTATTATTTCCTTGGACTAAGAGACCTCTGGATTCCCGACCATATGAATCTTACTTGATTTCTGAATTATTCTGTATGGCTGCTTTTGCTTTTTCACTATGTCCGACAGCCTGGCTTTCAATTTGGACCTATCAACAAGTGCAACTCCTTAGGTTCCACTCCACCATCCAAGCATACAGATAGCTCAGTTTTTTAAATACCTTCACTTTCACCCTGCCTCTCCAGCTCAAATTTCTGCCTGGATCTCTGACCTCTCTCTTACAACTTTACATGACAAAGTAAACTTGTCCTTTTTGCAATTCTCTATTACATCTACTTCCTATTTTTTGTTCCCTAAGTTTTGGCCTCTAAGAGATTCTTGCTTTTACTGTCTGCATTTGGTGCATTATGGGATATAGAGGACGGATTACTACAAGCAGAAAAAGCACTCTTTAAAATACTTTCAAAAACGGGGCTACCTGTCATCATGCACACATCAAAACATAAGAAACAAGAACAACGACAGCAACAAAAAACCAAAAAGCCCACGTTCTTTTATAGCCTGAGTCACTACCTGTTATCATTCTTAATGGGAATTACTTAACTTTTTCTTATGCTTGTTATTAATGGATAAATAAGGATTAGGAAATATTTCTTTTCATTGGCTGAAACCAGTCAGACACTCTCCACTGCCATATTTTATCTTAAGACAAAGTGGAATTCAGCTAATATTTCTAGTCATTTTGGCAGAATCTATCACAAACTGGATGTGATGTTGCTGCCTACTACAGTACTGTTCACCTATATATCAGTGGTTCCCAAGTTTCAATGTACATCCAAATCACCTGAAGGACTTGTTAAACCAGAGTACTGAGCTCCATCTGAAGCTGCTGATTCAGTAGGTCTGGGGTGTGGCATGTGAATCTGTATTTCCAAGTGATGTTCATGCAGCTGAGCAACCGTGTTTTAGGAACCACTGTCGTACACCAACAAGGGGGCATGAATGCAAGGACGAAGGTGGTATCCCCTTTTGAAGGGTATCACCCTTCAAAAAAATGATTCTCTAAATTAGACTGCAATTCTGGTCAGACAGTTTAGGAGGTTAACTCTTAATCATGGGAAAGATTCCAAAGTATCACTTCCTTTTTAGGAAAGAAAATAATAAATGCAATTGTGTTTCATGGCTATATTAACAGAGATGCTCTGTGGGAGAGCTTAAGATGTTGCAGTTTCATTAGCATGATCCAGTGTTGCTATGGGGACCAACTGGAGAGAAATCATCAGTACACAAGAAAATGAAGAGAGGAACTGATGAGGTAAAACAACAACAAGAACAAACATTTCTGAGAAAATAAAGCCAAGTCATATTGCCCATTTTCTTGCATTTACATAAATTAAGGTATAAATTCTTCTTTAACAATGAGATGTAGCCACATACAGATAGCACCATCTTCAGTAGATGCACAATGCCTCTGCAATCCAGGGAGAGAAGCAAAAACAAAATCTTTTAAAAAGGAGAAGGAAATGGCATTAGGGGTTTTTATGAAGTACAGTTAGGCATGATGGCCACGAGACTAGCGGCTAAGCAGAAGGGAACATTTTGCCCACTTGGATCCAGTTCTGCACAAGAGGGAGATGGACGGCTCAGGCAGGTATGACACACAGCTCTGGGGACTGAGAAAGGGAGAAGGTAGGTGGATGGCCTGTTCTTAGTCTCAAAAAATCAAACAAGAGCCAGAGAAGAAGGAAGAACCTGAAATAAACATCAATTCTTCATCTAAACCATTTTGCACCTGCTTCCAGTCTCCCTTCTTCTTTTATCACATCAGTTCCTAAAATTAAAACCCTCGTATCTCCCTATTTTCTTTCTCAACATATCTTAACTTTTCTGCCTGCTTTTCTAGCTTCTACTTTATATCTGTCCATTTTTTTTTTTAAGATTTTAATTATTAGATGGAGTGAGACACAGTGAGAGAGGGAACATAAGCAGGGGGAGTGGGAGAGGGAGAAACAGATTTCCTGCTGAGTAGCGAGCCTGATGTGGGGCTCCATCCCAGGACTCTGCGATCATGACCTGAGCTGAAGGCAGACGCTTAATGACTGAGCCACCCAGGTGCCCTATGTCTATCCACTTTTTAAAATTAAGTTGTTTTTTTTTTTAAATATTTGAGAAAGACAGAGCAAGTGTGCATGTGCATGCATGTGTTGAGTGGGGGGAGGGGCAGAGGGAGAGAATCTTTAAGCAGCCTCCCTGCCCAGTGTGGAGCTGGTCGCCGGGCTCAATCCCATGACCCAAGAGATCACAACCTGAGCAGAAACCAAGAGTCAGACATTCAACCAACTGTGCCACCCACACCCTGTCTATCCACTTTTCTTATCCAACTTTATTTCTCACTATCGCTCTTATTGTCCATGTCCTTTTTAACACCAACTTGGAAGAAATTCCTACTGGGAGTTTTCCTCTCCTTGTCAGACGCCACATTTATGTCCTAACTTTAATGATTTTAACTGCAATCCCAGATGTCTCAGATCCAAAGGAGCTCCACCGGGGATGATTGGACAACCAGAACAGATAGCTCCTCGGCCTCCCCTGACCCTCTTTAACCAAAGAGGCCTAGCTTTTATAGGTTTTATATGTTGGGATTTTGTGTAAAATAATTTGGAAAATAGTTCCACCACTTAAAAAAAACTTCGAGAAATACTGCTAATATACTAAATCATTTGCCACTCAACATATTGTTACTGGTACTTTTGTTTTACATGTATATATTTTGTTTCATAACTTATACTGGGAGCTCCTTAAAAGTACCTTATCTCGGGGCGCCTGGGTGGTGCAGTGGGTTAAGCCTCTGCTTTCAGCTCAAGTCATGATCCCAGTATCCTGGGATCGAGCCCAGCATCCGGCTCTCTGCTCAGCAGAGAGCCTGCTTTCCCCTCTCTCTCTGCCTGCCTCTCAGCCTACTCATGATCTCTCTGTCAAATAAATAAATAAAATAAAATCTTAAAAAAAAAAGTAGCTTATCTGTCTTTTCCCCATTGTGCTCAGCTCAATGCTGAGGTAAAGCAGTGCATTCTGTTGATTGATTCATTTTAAAATTCATTTTGTAAATGATCTGGTAAAATTCATACTGAGGTGACAAATTCTGAGGTGACTGACACAATATACTACCCGTGAATAATATCTCACATTAAAAAAAAAAAACAACAGCTCTTGATATAAGTGTGTAATGCAAAAGAATGGATTGATAAAGAAATGATTTTTTTTTTTTTTAATCAGCAGCAAACCCACAGGACACACTTTTGAGGAACAGAGACCTTTCCAATGCCACTCAAATCAGGCAATCTAAATTTGCAGTTAATTTATGAGATTGACCCAGTTTTGTGACATTATTGATAATCTCTCAATTCCATTCATGCCTTTTGGGTTTACATAACTTTTGTATACTGATGCACAAATACACAAACTGGTTCACTTTGCTGAACTACATGCACTGCAAAGACCCATTATTTATGTTTTTCTTATCTCATTATTTAAGAAATATGCAGCTAATGAAACATTCATTGATATGGTTACTTCCTTAGAATTACGACTTCATTTGAGATGCAAGAGGCTAGCTTATTGCAACTGAAGAGAAGAGAAGGCCACCAAGTGGAATACTGAACTGAGAACAAAGTGCCTTTGTCACCATAAGACCCTGCTGTTCTTTACGCATTTCCTTAAAAGGGTGAGTGAATAGAGTAAAGTAGCATGGTAGTATTGTTCCTGTGTCCAGTACAGAAATAGAGCTGTGTTTTCTTTAGTCACTGAGAGGAAAAAAACAAAACAAACCCCAAACTCTTTTCTCGCAAAAAGGTACATTATAAATATATACAGTATCTCTAGGAGAAATACAACTTTGCCTGATTCCTGAAGTCTATCAGGATAGAAGAGCAAAACCAGAATCTTCCTCACTTCCTTCCCTCTGTCTGCTTTCCTTCTATTTCTCTTCTTTCTCCTGCTTTCAACCTATATGAGAACCATAATAAAAGAGAAGGTAGTTGGAGCTTTAGCTAGCATTCTCTCTCACGTCTCAGCAGCTACACTGGCCCTCAGAGCCCATGGATCCCAAAACAATTTACAGGGTGACTGCTGTCAGTGTCTTGGGGTAGGGGTGAAGGGACAACAGAAAAGAAGAAATGAAGACTTGAAGAATCAGGAGCCAAAATGACTGGGAAAAGAGTGGTCACTAGCACCTCAGAAAAACAGAAAGAGGAATATTTTTTGAGGGGAAGGCTAAAAAAGAAGAGTTTGGAAAAAAATGGTTTTGGACATTGTAAACAGAAAGCATTTATTCAAAAGACATGCAATCTGAGCTCTTCTGCACCAGTAACTAGGCATTCAAAGTAGAAATACAATAACAGGATTTGTGCTACTCTTTCTAGGTAACAATAGATGGAGCACATTATATTTCATTTGTGAAAATTGTAATTGCCTTTTGAAATTTTTTTCTGATCATATAAATAATTGCATATAATGAGGGAGGCTTTAAAATACCAAATTATAAAGATTATGTTTAATGTATATATCAAGATCATAATAGAAAATGTTGATTAATGCTTTAGAAAACATATCAACTAATCACATGACCATAAATTCTAATTTAGATACTTTACGTTTTTTTATTTTTTAAAGACTTTATTGTTTTAAAGTAACCTCTACTGCCAACATGGGGCTTGAACTTATGACCCCTGACCGAGATCAAGAGTCGCAAGCATGCTCTACCAACTAAGCAGCCAGGAGGCCCTAGTCTAAATACTTTAATAAAACTGGGCAACTAAATGACATCATAAACTTAGAGATTGTTAGGTATCTTTAACAGAAAGGGGTAATAAAGAAAACCATATACATATATGGCATTAAAACAAACCCCAAAACAACCGTTTAGGGAATATGCTTCTATTCTTTTTCTACTTTATCTCTGTATATATAAATTCATTTCTACAGTTTTTCTGGTTTAATCCTAAAGAAGCTGAAGTCACTGGTACCCAGAACGTCAATAGGCCCATTATGATGAAAATTACAACACCAGAAAAAAACCCACTTCAAACCTCAATAGGTTGCATAAACTGAGAACCTAGAAGGAAGAATGCTTGTTGAAAGAAGTATGGGTGAAACAGAAATGTAAAAACCCATACATTTCAATCAGGTTTAATACCTTACTCACTGTCATAGGAAATAAATGGTATTTGCACAGAGAGACTCTTTGACGGTTTAAGTGTTTCCAAAATTGCCTTTTGAGTTCTAATTAAAAATACTAGATTGAGCTTAATTTCTAACACGAAACGTGGATGACTTAGTGAAAGAGGATATGTAGAATTCCCAGGGCCAACAAAACTTAAGGTATTTATCATAGCACTCAAAATCATTTTAGCTTTTCATTCTGAAACTTACTGCCAATTGTAAACCATGGGTGCTTCATTAATACTGACTTGCCAGGAAATTCCTTTTCTCACCTATACTTTACTCACATGCTCAACTACATAAGGAAGAGATTACTGAGCCCAAATTTTTAAAGGCTATCAGGAACCTAGAAAGTTATCTAAGTAACTCAATCTCTAACAGCAGAAAAAAATTAAAGCCCCCCAAAACTAGGTCTAGTATAACCAAAGAATATTATCTAAAAATAGCCCATTAAGAAAAAATGTCAAGAGATTATCTATATGCTAAAATAAAGAGTTACTACTGATATGTGTCTTTCTTTAGATGTATCCCGATGCTGGAAAAATCAGCAGGTAAATCTTGAAAAGAACAAGGTTGAAGGTCTCACACATAACTGATTTCAAAACTTCCTAAAAAAACACTACGGTAATTAAGACAGGGTGGTACTGGCATAAGAAAAGATCAATATAGATGAATGGAACAGAACTGAGAGTACAGAAATAAACCCTCACATTACGGTCAATAGATTTTTCAAAAAGATGCCAAGACAACTCATTTGGGGAAATGATGGTCTTTTCAACAAATGGTTCTAGAACAGAGTGGACCACTTCCTTATATCATACACGAAAATTAACTAAATATGCTATTCATTCACAACAGAGATGTTTAAAATGACAGCACAAGAGGATTTTTTGGTGTGGTATG
Source organism: Ailurus styani (assembly GCA_002007465.1). Lineage (NCBI taxonomy): Eukaryota > Metazoa > Chordata > Mammalia > Carnivora > Ailuridae > Ailurus > Ailurus styani. The sequence goes on along the minus strand of LNAC01000158.1, from coordinate 336,433 downwards.
ATGCTAATGCACTAAGGGTAAATAGATATAATCCCAATTACAGTAGTGCTTGCTAAAAACTAGTTGTGTGACTTAATGCTTTTGGCTTTGTAATTTGTTCATCTCCTAAATGTAGCTGAGGAGATACAAAGAAATCAAGCATTGAACAATGCTCTAGAAAATATGACTTGCATATGATGTGAGGAGGACTGTGGAGGGAAGCTGGTATAGTTATTGGCTCTTCAAGGACATTAGCCTCCCACCAGCCAAGAGCCAGGAAGAAAGAAGATGGAACCAGGGGTGCCTCAGTTTTAGCCCTGGACATAGAGCAGACAGATGTCTAATTCCATCTAAACGTCAAGTGTCAAATCAGGAATAACACTGACATCTCTAACTAAGCCCGCGAATATAAGATACAAGAGCAAGGCGAAATCAGTAATACAAGAAAATAACAGGTGTTGACAAGGGGAAAAAGGAAACCTCATACACTGCTGGTGGGAACGCAAACTGGTGCAGCCAGTCTGAAAAATGGTATGGAATTTCCTCAAAAAGTTAAAAATAGAACTATCCTATGAGCCAGCAATCACATTACTGGGTATTTATCCAAAGAATCCAAAACACTAATTCGAAGGGATACATGCATCCTTATATCTATTGCAGCAATATTTACAATAGCCAAACTATGGAAGCAGCCCAAGTGTCCACTGACTGATGAATGGATAAAGAAGATGTGGTAAACACACAGACACACACACACTGCAGTATTTTTCAGTCATAAAAAATAATGAAATCTTGCCATTTGCAATCATATAGAGTATAATGCTAAGCAAGTAAGTCAGTCAGAAAAAGACAAATATATACCCTATGATTTCACTCATATCTAGAATTTAAGAAACAAAATAAATGAACAAAGGGAAAGAGAGAGAGAGAGAGAAACTAATAGATTCTTATAGAAAACTGATGGTTACCAGAGGGGAGGTGGGTAGGGGTATAGGTGAAATAGGTGAAGGGGATTAAGGAGAGCATCTGTCATCATGTGTACCAGGTGATGTATGGAAGTGTTGAATCACTATAATGTACACCTGAAACTAATATTACACTGTATGTTAATCAGATTTAAAATAAACACTTAAAAATAAAAACGTGTGTGTGTGTGTGTGTGTATGTGTGTGTATCTACATCTATATGAGCAAAGTATATCACAGTCATAATCCCCAACTGGGAGATGACATTAGAAACCAATAATGGAAATGAAAGGTTAAGAAGAAGAAATGCTGGGCTACCTTTTGGGTATTGGCAGAGTCAGCAAGAACATTTCACAGAAAAGGTGAAGATGATACCTAAACTTCAGTCTTAACGAATGAGTAGGGGTTGTAAGGTACAAAGGCAGGAAAAAGATATTTTAGGCAGAGAGAATATATGAGTTATGGTTAGAATGGTCAAAGATGACAAACTTTCTCAAAATATGCAGAGATAATGGAAGTGGATTATTCAAGTACCTGGGCTTTTAGAATGACCACCACTATTCTGAAGATTACAAGGTATCCCAGTGACTACAGATAAAACCAGTGCAGTCAGGTTGATGAGATTGAGAACTGCATCACTAGATTCTTGACATGGACACTGCATTTAACATTTGATATACAATTGCTCTTCAGAGTCTGGACTCAGGGGATCTTGAGGGAATATCCCAGAGAGCAGCTTCAACTATAATGTCTAGATTGTCAACAAACACTACTAGTGTGCTATCATTTGTGCACACAAACATACCTGCACTACCAGTAATCTCAGGGAAGTGGCTTCAATTCTCAGTACTTTATTTGCAATCTGGCTTTCAAATTAATTGCAAGTAGGAAAATCAACTCAAAATAGGAAGAGTCACACAAATTCAGAGCATTATCCTACATGAATTAAGTGTTAATCCACAAACTCTTTCAGACTACTTTGTTCTAATCTCCAAATGCACACACTTTATTTGATTTCACAAGGTTTCTTTTGTCTAGTTGAAACCTTGTTCCTTTTTCTTGCAATGTGTTGTCTGTCTTCCCCCTGAGACTTTAATCCCAATTATACTGACTCCCAATGGTATCTTAATTCCCCAGATCTCATTATTCACTAAATCATCTGTTTTTAATATATGACCTTTATGGGACAAAGGCTTTGAAATCACTGTAGTTAAGGGGGGAAAACCCTCTTTGAAGGGGGGGTGGGTGGCAGTCCCTGGATACTGCTGCTGTTTTCATCAAGGGAGCTAAAAGGAGAAAACAGCAGAATACTTTAAATTGATAGCAATTTTCTTTCCTAATGAAGTGGAAACTACCATTATAATAGACAAGATTCCCCCCCCAAATACCTATTTCAAGGTATTATATTAGGGAGGAATATCTAAAATAAGCTGTATACTTATCAAATGAAAGATTCTTTGAATGAGGAATGATCTACGGTTGTCTTGATCCCAACACATGGTATAAAATAGTGCCATGATGGTATGTTTGCTTACTTTCAGAAAAAATTGAGATGTCATTCATGTGAAAGAAAATTTAGAGAAAAAACAGTAAAAACAGTCATAGGCAAGGAAGTAATGTTATAATAAATTATCAAAATAGAAAAAAAAATAGGAGAATGGGGAGATGCAAGGAGCCAAAACAATCTGAAAAACTGTGATCCATCATTAGAACCAGATGGCATTCATCAGAGACTTCAGAGGTAACTGAGTTACTCACAAAAAAATGCAGTTTATCATTAAAAAGAAGTACCCTACTTGAAAATTCAATACCTCTGGATACTAGATGAGGATGACTTGGGCTTGCATTAGTTGTGTTAAGACCAGATGAAGGATTTGCAGTAGATATGTATCTAAGTTTTCATTTTTTTTAAAGATTTTATTTATTTATTTGACAGAGAGAGAGAGATCACAAGTAGGCAGAGAGGCAGGCAGAGAGGAGGAAGCAGGCTCCCCACTGAGCAGGGAGCCCGATGTGGGGCTCGATCCCAGGACCCTGAGATCATGACCTGAGCCGAAGGCAGAGGCTTTAACCCACTGAGCCACCCAGGCGCCCCTAAGTTTTCATTAAGAGAAAAAAATATAGCAATAAATCAGCATTTTACCTTTCTGGTTAATCAGGCCAAACTTCACTCCAACGAACACATCGACATTTAAAAATGTTTACAACAAATCAAAATTTTTATTGCATACACACACACACACACACACACACAATTTTAAATATACATAATCACCCCTCCCAAATGCTGTGTGATTTGTTTGAAAATTCTTACCAGATCTGTACAAAATCTAGAGCTTAATTACGAGTATCTGGTAAAATTTGCCATGAATCAAAAAAATATAGAGGTGCAGGGGTATATGGCCATTGCTAATTACAGAAAAGACAGCAACTTTTCTTAGAAAAAAAAATTTCTTAGAAATAATTAGGAAAAACAACTTAAAAAATTACTTTCATCTAGAAATTAAAATTTGAAAGTGCAAATTTCCACATGACAAAAGTCAAGTGAGCAGTCAATGGATAGGCTTAACTCTTGCATTTGGCCTCCTAGATTATTCTCCTAATGCTGATCTCCCATCTGAGGAGGGGCTACCTGTAAGGGAGAAAAAGAAAACCCTCAGCTACCTGTGGCAAAGTAGCAGATAAAAATTAGTGGTGACAAGCAATGAGGAGTCTCCAATGATACACTTTCATTTTGTGCTTTTCCCATAGGCATGGAGAAATCATAGCTGACTTTTGAGCTGGAAGGTGACATGATAGTTTATACATTTTAGACTTCTTTACCTTGACATCCAGTTTGAACTGCTGAAGGAACACACTCCATTAACAAGAGCCTCTGAACTACTAGTCCTGCCTCTGCACATGCATCTTCACATTAAGACTGCCACAAGGTTGTTCTTAGTCAGCCAATCTGATTCATGTTATTCACTCACCTAAAACATTACTCATCATGTAGGAGATAATGCAAGGTCTTTTGCTAGGTCCACAAACTCCTTTTTAATACAGCCCTTGCCCCCTTTTCAGCCTTGTTTCCACCACATCATTTTAGACTATGATAATACATACTTGTAGGGCATCTTCAAGCCTTTCCTCATGCAGCTTCCTCTATCATACTACCTCACCTGGCAAAGACTTTGGCCTATGTATCACTCCCAGAAAAGCCTACCCAAACCTCCCTGATAGGTTTGAAGCATATGTGACAGTTACCTCTTTGCTCCAGATTCTTTTACTGCACTTCCGCACTATTATCCCCTACTAGACAAGTGTCTCCTTCAGGGCAGGAACTTTGTCTTATTCTTTTTTTGTGTGCTTTTAGGACTTAGCACATAATTACTACTCAATAAATGCTCAATAAAATTCAGAGCCTAAGAAAATCAAGTGTGTTTTTGATCTGTAAGGCAAATTGTTTGTGTGCACTCTTGTTTTTAATTAGGGAGATTCTACTAACTGCTTCTGGAGACCATTTGGCCTGAAGGAGAACAAAGATCCAAATTGTGAAATATCCACATCCTTATAAATAAGGGCCTGAGCGCTAGACAGCTTCTTGGTTCTTCTGAGATGGTTATCAGATGCAGTCTTTTATTCCATTTTATCTTCCACTACTTCTCTCTTTACTCTGAAGCTGTAAGCAGTTTCTGAAATGTCCCTGGATGACACGTGGCTCTTTTTTTCCCCCCCTGAGGCACAGGTACTCTTATCTACATGCCTGCTGGAGTCTTTTCTAGTCCTCTGGTCTCTCTCACCTCTTCCATGAAGCCAACAATGATTATCCCTTGCAAGCAAATTTTTTCTCTATCCATTCCTCTACCCACTGATGGGAGCTTAACCTCGTTTACCGGTATGTGTGTCTCTTCTCCATTTTGACTTCAAGCAAGACAGAAACTATGTAGTGTCCTTTTAAAATATTTTCAAAAGTGCCTTATCCCAATGTCACTTCCAGCTCAAATGCTCATAAATATTTAGATTAACTGATAAGTAACTGACAGTTTAAAGGGGGAGGAGCCCAGTCATACTCAGGATAGAAAGGATGGTCAAGGTAGAAATGCACTAGTCAGTAAATCCAAAGATGGTCATTTCAAGCAAGATATTATTATACCTGTACTTTATATAACCGTTTACATTTTATAAAATCATCTCCTAAACACCTCAGTATTAAACTGCCAGATAAGAAAGATTATTATTTCTATTGTAATTATGAGAAAATGGAAGTTTAGGGAGCATAATTTATTTAAAGTTGCATAACTAAAACATGAACTGGATTCTTGTCTATAAGTTTAGTGTTCTTTTCACTATAGTATGTTCTCAACCTCAGGAAGAGACCAAATTTCAGGGGTTGTAAGTACAAAGGACAATAGCTATCAGTCAATAAACAAAAGGACTTAGCAGGTACTATGTACAATCTGAGTATTTAAAGTAATAAAAGATGGGGCACCTGGGTGGCTCAGTTGTTAGGTGTCTGCCTTTGGCTTGGGTCATGATCTCAGGGTCCTGGGATCGAGCCCCACATCAGGCTCCCTGATCGGTAGGGAGCCTGCTTCTCTATCTCCCATTCCCCCTGCTTGTGTTCCCTCTCTCTCTGTGTCTCTCTCTGTCAAATAAATAAATAAATAAATAAATAAATAAATAAATAAAATCTTCAAAAAAAAGTAATAAAAGATGAGGAAAGTAAAAAAATAACAGTAATGGAAAAGCCCCAGCATAAAAAGACTACAGGTTTTTAATAAGCTCTATCCGAATCCTTGGTGGTGAATTTCTGTAAAGAGTTTAATATTCGCGAGAGTGAGGTCAATGCATAAATCCCAATGTCCACAAAGTCAAATAGCAGGTACCATGTGCCGCAGAGTGCTTTAAAAAGAGAGGAAGGGGGGAACCCTTTCCCTTCCCAACTTACATGAAAACAAGCACTGACCTAAGTACCCACTCCTTGGTAGGTCAGGAAGAAGGCAATCTAGAAAAAAGGGAGTATCTTCAATATGTATAGTGGATTGAATGGTGACTCAAGAGAAATATTCATCTGGAACCTCAGATGTGTCCTTATGTGGAATAAGGGTCTCTGCAGATATAATTAAGGTAAATATCTTGAGATTAGATCATCCTGGATTAGGGTAGGCTCTAAATGCAAGGACTGAAGTCTTTACAAGAGACAGAAAAGGAGAAGAAAAAAGACATAGGGAGGAAGGCTCTATGAAGACAGAAGCAGAAATTGGCATTATGCTGCCAAAAGCCAAGGAATGACTGATGCTACCGGATTCTCCTTTAGTGGCTTCCAGGGGAATGTGGCCCTGCTGACAGCAGCCTTTGGGCCTTCAAAACTGTAACAGAATAAATTTCTCTTGTTCTAAGCCATCAGTTTGTGGTAATTTGTTACAGGTGGACTTTGGAAACTCATATAGTATATATCAGCTGAACTATTTGAGTTAAAATTTCTCTCTGCAGCAGGTAATGGGATTCTCCTAGATAACTATATGATTAAGGCTACAAAGAAATATGTAGCTAATTCGATCTGTGGTTCAAGAATGGCTTCACATAAAAAGTGACATTTAAGATTTTAAATATGAGTATGACAGAGAGAGAAAGGGAGCAAGTTTATACTTACAATGATATAAATTATAAAGTATAACTTATGCAGGATATAACTTAAAAAAATGTTGCCCATAAGTATATGAAAATGCATTTGAGGTTCTACAAGTGTGTGTGACTTTCACAACAGGGTCCAAAGATCAGCTAATATTACTAATATGACAACAACTTTTGATAACTATCCATATATAAGATGAATTCAGAATCTGATTAATGTATTATCACAAGGGATAGCAACAAACATGAAACTTTAGAAAACGGTGACAATGTAAAGAGAACAATCCAGTTCTTTCACTTATATACTGCTTGCCTAAATTGGTTTACTCTGAAATCACATTTTAAGTGAGACTCCTGAAGAAATGGAGATTTGCCAGTTGGCTCTGAATACTGCTAACTAGAAGTGAATAACAATGGTCCAATGAATCATTTCTAAGCTGTTTTAAGAAACCTTTCACTAAAAAATTCCTCTACATCACACTAATTGTGGATTTTACATCAAAGAGCTGCCTGGATTCATCATTTCATTAATAAACAGTAATTCAGAAACTCTGACATTTTTGACAATGATGCCACACACAGGTAATTAAAAAAAAAATCGCAACCAACCTACATTCTTCAAGTCAATGAAAGTTGATAGAGGAACGTGAATTAAATTTTTATAACCTTAAATAATGTATTAAATAGCTATGGTTACCTGACTTAATAAGAAGCACAGGCTTGAGCACCCCAGAACAGTAGGCCAGAAACTGGTTACTTAGGAACACTTTCCTTTTTCACTGTTCAATATTCAGACCTTAGTTCAAATGTTCTAAGAAAGGGATACTAAAATAAAGAAACAAAAGATACTGAAGAGTTCTCATATTGTGATCGAGGGCTGGGTTTCTTTATTTATTTCATTACTACTATGGACATTTTCAAAAGAACTCTGGCATTTTGGTAATGGGGGGAATGCTCCTTAGAGGATGCTACATCTCCCTGAGGCAGACCAAATAGTTATGCTTTTTGTTTCTACCCTGTACTTACTACTTTATGCTTATTTCCCCCCCACTAAGGACTTTAAGTAAAATAGGAAAGCCATAAAAATGAATGACAATGAGCGCCTGGGTGGCTCAGTGGGTTAAAGCCTCTGCCTTCCGCTCAGGTCGTGATCTCAGGGTCCTGGGATGAGGCCCGCATCGGGCTCCCTGCTGGGCAGGGAGCCTGCTTCCTCATCTCTCTCTGCCTCTCTGCCTACTTGTGATCTCTCTCTCTCTGTGTCAAATAAATAAATAAAATCTTTAAAAAAAAATGAATGACAATGGTTATTACTATAGACACAGGGTGAATGATCTCTTCTTGAACATGCTTACAGATGAATTCTTTGGGATGTCTAAGCTCCTAAAAAATATGATCTGCTTAAGAGGAAAATGACCCAGACTAGCATTTCCCAAATCAAATTCCATGGAACACTAGCATCCCATGAAATGTTAATGTGAGCCAGTTGAAAAAAAGATAGTGTGGTCAAACATTTGGGAAACTGCGGCATAATATTTATCACCCGGTCACAAAAATTAGCATACTAAAGTCCTGAAGTAAGGAAGCTATCAGTTTAAGTCAGTAACTGCAAATTATTTAATCATAAAATTCTTTGTGTAAAAAGGTATACTTTTGTGATTCTATGGAGTCCTGAAATATTGTTCCTAAAAACATAAACGGCACGCTAAATTTACATTAGCCCTAACTATTTTGATCACATGGCCAGACAAAAACAATGAGAACACAATTTTCTATGAGTATCTCTCAAAAGCATGACAGAAAGAAATGAATTTTTTTCAGTGGATTAAAGTTAAATTCATTTAGGCTCTAAGAATGTGTAAGTTTATATGGTTGGATGATGTATTTGGAGTTTCATGTAATAAAAGGAAAACAGGATTGTGCTCTATTTATAGAAACAACTATAATTACTGATATCTAAAAATATCACATTAATGGGGGGAAATTATTAACATCGTAATCTGTTCTGTCAATAAACTCTAAGATGTTTCACAAGGAAAAAGATCAAGAACAGCAATCTTCCTCCAAGACATCAAATTCCATGTAGTCTAAGGATCCTGAGAAAGAAAGGGTGTTATTACCTTATACTTGAGAGTTATATTACAACTGGCTGATTATTCAGGATTAATGAGCTCAGGGTTAGGAGTTCAGTGGCCATATGGGCAACTGTAATGAGTCGCCTGGAGCTAGGCCTCTGCCAATACTGCCAATCAGCATGGTAGGGAGTCCCTAAACCCACCAGCAATTTGGCTCTGCTCCAGCAGGGGACCACCTCGAGCCAGTGGCTCTCCATCAACCTAGTCTTGACCTCATCTCCATCTGGGTCCAGGATGCTAGTCATTGGGTATGTGACTAATAGTTTGGAACCAAGCCTCAGTGTGCATACCTTTTCTAGTAACTGAGTGCTCAACCCATTGCCCTGATTCCGTAAGCTGTGATCTGATGCCTCATCCAGAATCCATGTTCCTCTTAACTTGTTAGGTCTTTTAATGGCTTGAGACCAGTCTCTAAAGTCCAGTTTATGTGTGACTGTGTTCCTGCTACTGGAACAGAGTCTCTCCTTGACCAGACTTTTGTTTCCTGAAGGCTCCTCTGAATCCTTTTCTTGATTAGGCCTCGCCAGCCCAGTTTTTCCAAGAATCCTGCCAAGTCAGTTCAGTGACTCTCCCATCCTCCATATCTGATGAGGTTCCTCATCCTCTACTATCCTCCAGGTGATATCTCATCTGGTATCTTACCCTGGCATGCCTTTAGCAAGAATCTTGTCAAGTCTGTTCAGCCAGATTTCCTCTTAGTAATTTTCCACCCCCCGGCCCCCAACCTGCTTGGCCAAAAATCCCGGTCTTCCCTTGTATTTGGAATTGAGCACAGTTCTAGACCCGTAACTGACATCTGTTTTATCATCTTTGTGGCATTCTCTGTCTGCTGTCTCTGGGCCTTCCTCAGGACAGGGCTCAAGGAGCCAATCTACCAAAGGGAGAATCTTCATATGCCACCTGTTGTTCCCAGCATTATTTTCCTAATCTCAGGAATTTCTTTACAGGACTGAGCAATCACCTGACTTCATTAGCAAAGGCATATTATTAAATTCTAGTAGGGTCTTCATTATCTCTTGCTTTGGCAAATATCCATGCTTCCTGACTCATTCTTTGCTCTTCAGTACATCGTTACCTGATTAAACTTTGATTTTGTCATTCCCTTCCTTCAAGTCTGCAGAGCTGGGGTCTAACATCTGAGAGTAAATGATCTAGTTTCAATTTATCTTTTCAAACTTCTTTCCACTGCTTCCATTTACTTACTATTTTCTCTAGGCAAAATGAATTGACTTGTTATCTCCCAAATATGCCCTTAGTTTTTCTACTGTTCCTCCCTTTGCCCAGGTATGTAATAAATGCTTTTCCTTATTTCCTTATTTTCCTTAACATTTTCTGCCCTGTAATACAGTTATTTGCATACTTCTTATATCTTCCCTATTAGGCTGTAGGATCCTTGATGGCAAGAGCTATCTTGTCTTCACCTTTGTATTCTATAGCATTTAGAATGCAGAAGCTTGCACACTGCGATGCTTAATAAATATTTCAGAACAAAGTCTCGATTTAATTAATAACTTTCAGATTCACACTGTTTATTTAAAAAATAGAAAGGAGAGGGAACAGAATGAGATGGGATGTGTCCTACTGATCTAGCCATAGTCTCTTCAAATAAGAGACCCTAGAAGTTACCTATTGCAGTGGTTCTCCACCAATTTTCTACCTTGATATACCTGGTCAATATACCTGCACACTCACATGTACAATGAATTCTTAAGGGAATACCCAGATATACTTGTTTTTCTTTTTACAAAGACCCTAAGACAGGCATAACTGGGCTCCCTAGCTGTAAACATACCTTCTCTTTATTTTATTTGATATTTGAAAGATGCAGTTGAAAGGATGCTAATACAAATGAATTATCTCATTTACAAACCAGGAAATCTTAACCATGAGGGCAAACAACTTCTCTAAAATCAGAGTCAGAAGCACAAGTAGGATTAAAACTCAGGTCTCAGGCACCTGGGTGGCTCACTAGGCTAAGCAATTGCCTTTGGCTCAGGTCATGATCCCAGAGTCCTGGGATTGAGTTCTGCATAGGGCTCCTAAATCCACAGGGAGTCTCCTTCTCTCTCTGACCTGCTCCTCTCTCATGCTCACTTTCACTCTCTCTCATACAAATAAATAAAATCTTAAAACAAACAAACAAACAACTCAGATCTCTGGCTCCTTGTCCAGTGAGCTTTCTATGAAACAGTACTATCTAAGATCATTGCTGCTAGAAATAAACCTTAAAATCCTAGTAGGTTATTAACATTATTTTCTTCATGCAGATGCATATTTATAAAGCTTTCAAATATCATTCACGAACTGGTTTGTAAAATTCCAATAAGCTTTCAGATTCTTTCACTTTCTTTTCCTACCCCTCCCCTCCTTCAGTTTTAAAATTAGGTGTACGGTGCTTTAACAAAGATAGCTTGATTGCTTTTATGTTACTGTTCAACAACAGTTCCTTCTATTAATTGCTTTATAATGATAATTACAATTAGTAGTACAAGATATTTTCTTTTCTAATTGGCTATTACTGGTGAACAGCAGCTTGTTACATAACAGAAAATTGTGTTAAATAACCACAATTACAATTCTGAAGTCCTTCTCTTAAAAAACAAATCTCTGTAAGTTTTTGGATAAAAGCACTAAAATTTTATTTATTTTTTTTTATTATAGGACAGGGCCTCTGTAATTAGTTGGGGAAGGACGCATCTTTCAGTTAAGAAAATGCACGAAATGAGGAGAGTGTTAGAGAAACCAGGAGCCGGAACATGCATTTCCTTTCTTTTAAAAATGAACACATTTAAAAGCTTTCAGCTCCTTAGTAAATGCATACAAATTGCAGATTCAAATGTATCCACTTCTTCCCACACTGTGATATGGAAACAGAAAGGACTCTCCAATTAGCTCTGATAAAATATGATTGCAAAGCCCCACGAATCACATGGACATGTTCTCAGAGATAAAGCCAGGGGTTCTTCATTTTTGCTTCATATAGGACCCAGCATGGAGCCAATCCAGTCACCACTACAACCAACACCAAATGACATCACCGCATGGCACTGTAGAAGATGAAGTGATCCCAAGGTATATGTGACAGTCTCTGCCCTAAAGGGTTTACATATTATAAAACCAAGGGTATGTCTTGAGTCAAACTCTAATGTTGAATAGTCTGCAATCAGTTAAGTCATATCCAGACTTTTCTAGTAGCAGTAGTCATAATAATAACAATGAGATCAAACAACTTGCTTGAGCTTCACACAGGCTGTAACTGACCGCTACTTTTGAGTCCATCTTTTCCCATTCCAAAGAGCTGTCCCAGCTTCTTGTGGTAGACCATTAGCAGCATCACTCATCCCTATATTCACTGCTTCACTCAACCTCCCCAAAAGATATGTAATTGGGGCGCCTGGGTGGCTCAGTTGTTAAGCGTCTGCCTTCAGCTCGGGTCATGATCCCAGGGTCCTGGGATCTGGCTCCAAGTCGGGCTCCCTGCTCTGCGGGAATCCTGCTTCTCCTTCTCCCACTCCCCCTTGCTGTGTTCCCTCTCTGGCTGTGTCTCTCCCTGTCACGAATGAAATCTTAAAACAAACAAACTAACTAACAAAAAGATATGTAATTAATGGCAGCATTTTCATGATGAAATGGAAACTCAGAAGTTAAATAGTTTTCCCCAAATTTGCACTGCTATAAAGCAGCAAACTGATGATCAGAATCCGGTTTTCAGACTTTGAATACATTTTTTCTTTCCACACATTTTTACTCAGTGTATCCTACGCTGCCTTATATCACTTAAAATACTCTACTACCTCTTAATTGTTGACACCCCCTCCCCAAATGAAGCAAAGGTTTAAGTCCTGTTTATTTCTAGAAATTGTACTTGGTCCCTAGGAGCTAAAGACAGCACCCAACCACAGTTGCCTATCCTGCAAATAAATGACACTGGTCACAGAGTATTGGCTGAGATGAAAAGAGAGACAGAAGACTGATCAGTCAAATCCATCACCACTTTTGGAAAAAGCTGATCTGCACATGTTTGGGTCAATGAGGTCAGTTAGAACATACTTGTTTCAGCAAGAGATGGCAATACTTTAAGATGCTGTCAGTGAAAGGCCAATCCATTCAGAGTCTGATGAGTTTATTAAATAAATCGTAGCAAAACTGAACCCCTTGGGCACCTGGGTGGCTCAGTGGGTTAAAGCCTCTGCCTCCGGCTCGGGTCATGATCCCAGGGTCCGGGGATCGAGACCCATATTGGGCTCCCTGCTCAGTGGGGAGCCTGCTTCCCCCTCTCTCTCTCTGCCTGCCTCTCTGCCTACTTGTGATCTGATCTCTCTCTCTGTGTCAAATAAATAAATTTAAAAAATTAAAACAACAACAACAACAACAAAAAACTGAACCCTAAATCTGTATCAAAGTTCTCCAAGAACAGCTAACAGAAACATTTAAAGATTCAATCACTGGAGATGGCAGTATCCTGATTTGTTTCTATTTACTCATGGATTTATGTTTAGAAGAAAGTATAATTTTTATTACACGAATCTGGTCAACATTTTCTTCAATTTTTCAAGATGGGAAGTGTATGTGTTGTGGAGGATGGCACTGTTCTTTTGCATGAATGGAAAGTATTTGTCAACACAATGAGAAGTGTATGTAAATTCTGTGTCTGATACTCCAAGCCTTCAACAGGAGCCTCGTCATCAAATGGAAAGGCACATTAAAGCTGTAGTACTCAAAATCATTACCTGTATCACCTCTGGCACGTATGCTAAAGATGAGTCCATACCTGTGTCTGAAATAAGTCACCATTTATTGAAGACCAGCCCATCTCAGTCATCATTTCAACATTTCAGCAAGACAGATTTGATTATTACCCATTTTAAAGATGAGAAGCTGAGATTTAGAGGTTGATTAATTTGCCTATGGGTGGTAAGTAACCAGGATTTGATCTTACATTGGCCTGACCTCAAAAGGTACACACACACTCTTTTTCCTATACTACACTGCCTTTCTAGAGTAACATTAGCTCTGGAACATATTTATGTTCAAGTAAAGTCTGTTTCAGACCTTATCCAATGGAATTTAGTTTCTATGAGACATCACTATAATAGTAAATAGGATAATAGGTCTGTTTTGGTTACTGTGTGACCTTGTGCAAGCCACTCTTGCACCAGTTTCCTCACTTATAAATGAAAAGGGGATGATATGAGTATCTAGTTCAGGGGTGTTGTGAGGATGAAATGACATAAAACCTATGACAGCATTTGAAACAATACTTGGCACAGTTACTGCTCAACAAATGTTAGCTATCCGAATCAGCACCACCATTATTATAATATCCTTTTATAAAATTTTCTCTTAATATCCTACAAGCAGTTTCCACATAATTTTCATAGGAAAATAAAGGATGTTCTAAAGGAGGCCTTTTCAGAATCTTATACCAAACCCACAGGGTGAGGTTTCTGTAATTCTTTTTCTTCCACAATATCCTCTAGCCTGTACCTTGCAAAGCCATCTCAGTGTGCAAGATTATCTGAACTTCTTGCTGACTCTGAATGTGGGTATGTGTACGGAGAGCTGGGGATGAGGGGGCAGCACTGGGTAGGGGTGAGAAAGGGTATGAAGATAATATAAAAGGCTTTCAGGGCCCACAGTTGGCAATACTAGTACAGAGCACCAACAGACACTGATGACCCCCAGGAATGCAAGGGCAGCCTAAGCAGGTATCACCAACACATTCCTAAGCTTCTCCTTGGTTATAACACAATGTAGATTGCTTCCTAAGTAAATATAGAATCAGAAGGTAGGCAGTTTTTTAGTTCATTTAGGTATAACTTTACACTGAAAACAACTAATATTTATTGAATTCCAAGATGGTAAAAGGAAATAATGCCAGGCTGTCATAGATACATAACTGAATGAAATAATCACAACAACTCTGCAAAGTAGGTATTATATTCATATTTTCAGAAATGCAGCAGCATATGCAATAAAGCTATTCACAACTACTAAACATCAGAATTGAAATTCAAATACAGTTTTTCCAAGATAGGGTGTAGCTCTCTTTCCACTGTCATGTTAAATGTATGCTACTGGACGTAAGCAGTAACGCTGGAAATAAGATGACAATCTGTGGAAAACCAGGTAACTGCCAGACAGATGATGGAACACTGATTCCAATTTCTATGCAGCAGCTTGCTCAGTTATGGGTTCAAGGTTATAAGGGACAGGCAGGAAGTATTTTTTCAAAAAAATTAATCGTTATCTATACAACACTAACACTTCACTTAAAAAAAAAAAAAAAAGGACTAGGGGCGCCTGGGTGGCTCAGTTGATTAAGCCACTGCCTTCGGCTTAGGTCATGATCTCAGTCCTGGGATCAAGCCCCACCTGGGGCTCCCTGCTCAGCAGAGCCTGCTTCTCCCTCTCTCTCTACCTGCCGCTCTGCCTACTTGTACTCTATCTCTGTGTCAAATAAATAAAAACCTTTAAAAAAAAAAAAAGGCTAAAAACTACGTGAAAATGCTATGATTACCTGTGACAGAATATCATATTTGTGATGATATATTCTGCATTTCCTAGTTCGTGTGTGTGACTTCCACAAGCATAAAACATATATGGTTTTTTAATTTGATTTCAATTCCTCTGTGTAAAATAGCATCCATTCTAAGTACTTCGAATAAATTTCAAACAGATACTAACCATTAAACTGTTAGAGTGTTTACTTCATGCAGCTTGGATAAGCACTGGATGTATAAAAAGTAAAGTAAGACAAGTCTTGCCCCTCAAGAAGTTCACAGTCTACTGGGGTAGGTAAAGCTGCCAATAAATAACTATAGTTTGATATGGTAAGTGTGACAATGGAGATGTGGGAAGGAAAGCAGGATGACTGAAGATGAGGCTGGAAAAGTAGATCTGAATCTTAATTGCCACATGAAGAATTTAGACCTCATTATACAAACATCAGAGTCACAGTGAAGATTTGAAGTGAGGATGCATGAACACATTTGTGTTTTGGAATGTGGGCTAAAGGAGGGAAAAATCAAAAGTCAGTGAGATCACTAGGAAGGTTTTCCAAACATCCAGGCTGGAATTCATTTCTGGTTAAACAGTGATTAAATATTAACAAAGTGCCAAGACAGGGTCTTGGCAGACAAAACCAAACATGTCAAAAAGTTTTGGTCCCCAAGAACACAGTTTGGAGGATGGGGGACATAGACAATTCAGCAGCAATGGTGAGAGTTAGAAATAGAATAGAGGCTAAAGAGATGAAGAACAAATTCAAAAGATAATTTCAGGCACAGAAAAATAAGGCTTAGTAACTCATCAGATTCAGGATGTGAGGGCAAGATAGAAATCACGGATGTTTTCTAGGTTTCTAGCTAAGGCTTGGTGCTATTTATTGAAATAGCAAATATAAGAATGAAGAGTTGATACCACCTGCTACCCCACTCCTAGAGACATCACATATTAGTTAATAAGGTCTCCAGAGGAAGTACATTATAAATCCAAAGTAGCATTCCCATGATTGTCATCTACTGAGCATGTATTTGCAGAGAAAAAAGTTAACTCTGTTAGAATATTACAATATACATACACAGGTTAATACTGTCAGAAAAAAATTACCCCCATCACAGAAATTTCCTGTAAGTACTGTCAGTTAGTAAACTATGTGTTATCTTACTGCCTCTGACTAAAAACAGCAAAAGAAAAAATACCAATAATACATCTCCAAGTGTGACTTACTATCTGTTCTTAATTTACTATCTGTTACTTAATATACTATCTTGTATTTACTATCTGTTCTTAATTTTGGAGGATAATATGAAACTCCATTTACAGTTCAAATGTACACAAAGCAGTGTTGTGTAAGATCAGGGACTTTTCTGTATAGGGATGGAGCCTCAGGAAGTCTGGCAGCACAGATCTCAGGTAAGGTGCTGTACCTGCTTGCACACGACTCAGTGACACTGGAGTAGAAATCTTCAGTCCCATGATATTAAGCACACAGATTTCTATTTTAATTAGACCTAGAGTGAAACCTCTTAAAAAAGACAGTTTTCAAGAAATTAATGATTTTACAGGGGAAGACATTCTTGAGAACCTAAGTAACTGCTTAGTAAAAAAATACACTTTTAGTATCATTATTTCCAGCCAAAATTTGTATCATCACAGGCTTTGAAAAGAATTTGGATAAAGTTAGAGAATGATACATAAATTATTAAGGGGATTTTTAATGACAACCTTACAAGAATGATATAAAAACCAACCATTAGTTCTCCCATTGACTGCTACAAATTAGTAAGAATACTTGTCAGCTATGAGCCAATATGAGGAATTTATTTTGTTACAGATGCTCACTGCTACTCAGTGCTTTTGTTGAAAACAAATTGGAACATAAAATTATGCTTTATAGCACTTAATTCAATCCAACAGTCATTTAAACATTGGTCCTTGATTAATGATTTCCTCACATTGATCAGCATATGGAAAAAGAACACTCATCTATTACTGATAGGTGTGTATACTGACATCTTTCAAGGGGAAAATCTGACCTCTCTCAAAATTTTAAACCTGTGTTACCTTTGACCCAGCAATTCCTTAAGAAATACATATCAAGCGGTGGAAGGACATGTATATAAAGTTATTCACTAAGCCCACTACATGTTCATTAACAGAGGAATGGTTAAAGTATGGCACATTCATTTTGTGGAATACAACTGGCACAGTCCTTAAAAAGAATGAAGCGACAAATACACTGACATGGAAGAGTGTCTATATTAGATCACTGGGAGAAAGGAGGTTGCAGATCTGAGCTTACAAAGAATGATCCCTTTTTATTTTTCAAATCAAAACAATACAGATGTGTGTCATGTAGGAATATGTGAGAAAGAACACCCAATGAACTTTTAAAAGTTGTTATTTTGGGAATGAACTGTGTGGTGGAGGAACTTTCATTTAACTCAAATGCACTGGCTTCAAATATTTATTATGAAAATCTTTATAATAATTAAAGATATTTAAAAGTTCTACAATGTGTTTGAAAGGAATTCCCACTATTCTTTTTTATGAGTTAATCTGTGAGATACATTCATCAAAGATCCCATCTTTAAATGTTGAACAGGTAGCCCAGCCAGCCCTCTGGAACATTGAGAATGTGTAAAACCTTACTAGTATCTTAACATCAGGTAAGAGCACCCAAATGAACTGCGTAGGGTGTAGGTATAACTATTTAAAGTCGGGAGCCTATCAAAGATTGCTCTGGTAGAGAAATTAAAAATAATTTCAGAGCTAGGAAGTTCCATTGATGGGCAGTGGGAAGAAATTGCACTTTATCACTGTGCTGCTGAATAAAAACTCAAGACTAAATGTCAATTTAATCGTGAAAACAAAGTAACCCCAAAAATATAAAACAAGGACAGAGAACCTTTAAGTCCCAAACCATGTCCAATAGAAAAAGACAGCTTGTGCTAAATTACACATCAAGACAAAAAAGAAGGGAGGTGGGCGGGGACAGATGCACTAAAGGTAAAAGAATAGAGCTAGGAATCCTCAGGAACAATCCGCCATGGCAGCCTCCAAAGTTTGGTTTTTGATCTCTACAGCGGATCAGAGGGCAACTTAAAAGACACGTAGAGCCAAAGTAGTTGCGATGATTTTCATAACCGCCTTCAAATTTTCTCTGAAGCCATGAGTGCAAGATACCACTTCCTTTCCTCCTTCTCTAGGGACTCAGCCAGGGTCCACATGCAATCCTGGAGATCGCCTGGGGCGATCAGAGAGGCTGTGAAAGGCACAATTTCCCTTCAGAGGCCGCTCCAGACAGCAATAGAGCAAATCTGTAGAGTGCAGAGAAGTGACCAGTCTGCAACTGGAAATCCTCCCGAGCACAAATAGAACACACCTCCCGAGGCCAGCGGAGGTGGAGGCAGGGTACTGGAGAGAAGAGAGCTACTAATCCCTGAGTTCTAATCACACATGCGCGAACAAGACTTGACACACACCCACCCGGCAGCGAGCGCAAAGCTGGGGGCTCCAAACGGAAGACAAACGCTCAGGGAGCTTCCTTGGCTGCGGGGAAGGTCTTTCTATCCCATTTCCTCTTTCCTCTCCAGAGAGCCCCCACCAAGGAGCCGCCTCCGACCGCACCCCGCCGGGCTGGCCCCGTCCGTGGCCCCCTCGAGCCCAGGTGGCTTTAGGGCAGGCAGGCTCCCGGGGCTTGCCTGGCGATCAGCTGCACTCCTGGTCGGAGAGAAAGGGAGACAAACTATTTACACTTCAGTGGCACCGTACTCACCCTCATAACTGACAGCCCCAGCTTCGCTGTGGTTGCCCTCACAGTCCTCCTCCCCTCGGGCAGCAGCCCCCTGGGTCTCGGGGGCAGCCATTACGCGGCGCAGGAGAAGAGGGAGGGCAGCCAGGGGGATCCGGAACCAATGGAAACGCGACTGGAGGCGAACTCCCCATCAACGCAGGGTTTCCTCCACGTCCACGCCTCGCCATCACGCCCTGGGCCAATAGGACGTGGAGAGCGGAACCTAATCCCCGCCCCTGGCCGCTGGTGCCACGCCCCCTTCCGGGATGGCGCGGCCCAGAACTACAAGTCCCAGCGTGCAGCAGGGACTCCGGGACAGGGAGGGCTGTAAGAGGCGCTGGCGGGCGGGGGTGCGCCGGAGAGTACCCTGGCGTGTAGCTTAGTTCAGTGAATCAGAACAATGACTGCGCCGCCGGGTCCCCGGGAGCGCGTCGGAGGACTGTGAGCAGCCGCCGCCGGGAGAGCGGCGGGGGGCGCAGCCTTAGCTGCGCGGTGTCAACGCCGGGTTCGGCAGCTTCCAGCGCAGACCTTGCCCAGCGCCCACAGCTCGCGCCGAGCCGCCGGGTTCCAGCGTTGCAGCCGCTACTCGGGAACTGTGCATTGTTGTGAGCTGGAGAAGGCGCGGGCATTACAAAGCCCGAAGACCCCGGGCCCCCCTTTAGCCATGTGGATACCTACGGAGCACGAGAAATACGGCGTGGGTGAGTCTCCGCGGGGCGAACTTTTATTCTTCTCTGGCCCGAGCGGGTGCGCATTTCGCGTCCTTGCCCCTGCGTCCCTCTCGGTACGCGGGGCTGGAAATGCCTAATCCTGGCATCGCGCTGCGGGCTTGGGGGTTTGCAGAGGCAGCTCCGGGTAGAGGGGTGTGTGCCGGAGTCTCGCCCCTCACCGCCCCATCGGCGCTTCCCGCACCCGCTCCCGCAGCGCCGGGACGGCTCGGGGAGCGCGCTGCCAGCCCTCCCGCTGCGGGCTCTGCCTGCGGAGTTTGGAGTGGCGACCGGGCGTGTGTGAGTCAAGTTGGAAGAGGAGAGCGAACGGCGTTCCTCTCCCTCGTTCCCCTTCTTCCCCAACGAGGGCAATGGGCTGCAACGATTCTCCGGGGTGGAGAGGGAGACAACAACTATTGCGCAGAGAGAACACCCCCAAAACAGAAGGGAGGCGCAAAGCCTTTTCTCCGGCTCCCTTCCACATTTTCGGAGTGCGGAATGTGGCACCGTCCTCAAAAGAGCCGTTCTGACAGACCGAGCCCGACCCCAGCGTCCTTCCTCCCTCCTATCCCGGGTTCCTGGGGTGTGAGTGTTGAGGGGCTGGGGGATTGGTAAATTTCAACATCTGCGCCTCTTTGGTCTTTAGAGGGGAACGGGTATTTCAGCAATGTTTTTACTTCTGGCCAACCTCTCGGCCCGGGGTAAGCGCGTTGGGGGTTGGTGGAGGACAGCTGTGGAGTGATAATGGGGAGGGGGAAATCGGAAAGCCTGGGTCTTCCAGGCGCGGAGACAGCTTTTAGGAAAGGACTACTCTGACACTGGCGTTCGGAGGAAAAGGAACAGGGTAGCGCTCGCTGTTCTGTGCAAAGGTGAACAACAAAGGACATTAATGTTGACTGATGAATACAGGAGTCTTCCTTCCTTTCCCTCCTCCCATTTCAGGCTGATTACAGTTCCCGTTTTTGTTGTTTGATTTCAGCTGGGTCTCCCCTTGACAGTTACTCCTTTTAGGGTTGTGGCTATTAAGAAGCCAGGCTCTCTGACAAGCCTGCAGCGGCCAAATGCAATTATAACCTCTCAGAAGGTTTAACAGGCTAGAAGCATTTTGGATTTTACTAACAATCTTTATTTCCTATAATGCCCCGTCCTGCTGATTGCTATACTTTTTTTTTAATTGGATACAAGAGCTAGTGATTTAGACAATGTGTAGGTATCTACTTATGTTCTAAATTAATTTTCCTGTAATTAAAATAATCGGGAAAGCCTTTCCAGGGAATTGTAGTCATAGGGGATTTTTTTTCTTTTTAACTTCCCATGGGGATAGGACTTTGGAGTCCACTGAAAGGACTGTATGATTAAACAAAGTCATTCCTGTATTTTCATTAGCTTTCATTCTGATTGTGACCGTTCAGCAAGACAATAGTTTGCCCTAGACCCACCTTTGGGAGGGGGTTCCAGCTTTCCCTCTCCTTCTCTTCAAAGTGGGAGGAGGATCCTTTACCAGGCATTGTATTGGCAAAGAGTAGATGTTGTTGGTTATTATTTTCCTTCTGACCCCTTCCACTCACCCCCTTTTTGGGTAGATTAACCCTTGCAAGGAAAAGATACTGCCTTTGCTGAAATGGTGAGGAACTGGAGCATCCCCCTTGTCACTCACTGGGTTTAACAGTGCAAGAAGCACAGACCCATCCAGCAACACTGTCCCGCTTGGAGTTGATCCCAGATGTTGCTTTCTTCCAAATGTTAAATTATAGAGATTATGGATGGGATTTATTTTCTTGATTTCTTTACATGCCAGGTCACAGCTGGGTGCTGGTATTGATTAGTTTTTCTCTCGCCTTTCTTTATAAGCTTTGGGCAGAGGCTTAAAACACACGCTGGGATTTCCTGGAATGGCAAACTGGATATTATTGGTCAAGTGTTTTGGGCTGCAGCAGACACCTTGCTTTTGGGTTGTTGTGATTTGGTTGCAGAGAAGGGGTGGAAGGGTGAGCACAGCGTTGGGAAAAGGAGGTTGAGATGAGTGATGAGGATAGAGAGGGGTCTGCTTATTTATACCATATCACACGTACGGGAATGTTAATCATCTTTTATCATTTTTGAGCATTTGGCTTATGGAATGCTTAGCTGTTTTTTAGAATCCATCTGTTAGGCATGTGCATTTTGTGTGTGTGTATGTGTGTCTGGTGAAAATTTTGCTAGGATACTTAAGTGTGGACTTTATTTCTCACCATGGAGAGCACTATTTGCAGCTGTCTATGCTGCAAGGTTTTTTTTTTTAAACCTTGGTTAGTACATTGTGCTTTTCTCATCTAGTTCTTATAAATTCCAAGGAAAAGATATTTTATGGGCAAAAATGTTTGATTGTTAGCAGGTGTAGTAGTAACTCAGTTCCTCATTCTTTGAGATAAATTAGTTTTTGTAACTTGAAATAACTAAAGTTTTACTGCAAATTGTATATTTTTCCAATGATACTTTTTAGCCACCATTAATTATATATGAGATAATTGTGTGTCTTTATGTATTTATGTTTCAGTTTCAAACAACATATTGTCAATATGGATAAACATATTTAAATTTCATACCTGTAGTAAGATGTATCACAGATAGAAATTTCTTTTCAAACCTGACATGTGGGCACTCTTCATCCAATTGATGGGTGATCTTAAAACAATGTATTCTTATATACCTAAGTGTTCTGATTCTAGGGAATTAGAAGGTATAGTGATAAAGCTATAGTCCTGAGGGATAGGGGACCTTGTCTCTTTAAAACTGTATTAGTAGGCACAATGATAGACCTATTTTATCTTGGGAAATTCTGGTTCACTCTTGGTCCTAGGCTAGACACAGCTGCCAGCTGTGTGACCTTAGGTAAGTCACTTAACCTTTCTGAGTGCCAGCCTTTCAGACAAATGATATCCAAGATCCTTTGCAGTATTAATTCTTGAGAGCTCTTCCAAACAAATGTGTCCTTTGGTTAGAAGAATACCTTCATGGTGTAGAGATTGTTTTAAGAAGGATACTTTTGTTGTGACACATCCCACATAATTTTTTAACTGAGATCAAAGGTAAGCAAGAGCTACCTGGCAGGCTGCCAGAACCCAGGTGCTAGTTATTCATTTTTTAATCTGTTTGATTCTCTCTCTAGGAGGAGGCCCATGGGCAGTGACAAAAGCATTCTTGATAGGCCCCCCTTACAAATTTCCTTAGGATCTCTATCTGCTTCCTGCATGCCCTCATCAGTCATACCTCCCTTCCCTCCCTTAAAGGGATAGGAATTAGTCACAGAGAAAGTTACATTACAACCATTGCAGATGTATTTCTATATTCATTTGTTCAGTATCCATGTAGGCACCGGTTTCCCAGGTGAGTCAGCGGGTCTTACTGAGCTGCATGCTGTACCTCTCAAACCCAGCCAGATGTTTAACATGTGTGAACCTGGTTAAACTTAGAGGGAGATTATATGCTGGATTGGTCAGTGCAAAAAATTCATGAACCTGACAAGAAACAAAACTTGGAACAAGCTGATACGAAGGTTACTAGTGTCATTTTAAAAATGAAGTATTTAGGGGCACCTAGGTGGCTCAGATGGTTAAGTGTCTGCCTTCAGCTCAGGTCATGATCCCAGGGTCCTGGGATCCAGCCCCACATCAGGCTCCTAAAAATGAAGTTTTTAGTACTAAAATCACTGAGTCCTTAAAAGTATTTCTGTCCTCCATTTCTCTTTAGGTGTTCTGAACTCATTCAGGTAGGAATCCCATTCCTTTTTTTTTTTTTGAATCCCATTCCTTTTTAAAGCTTCCTCTATTTTAGAGGAAGAGGTACCCTCTCATACAGGATTTTTAGGTTATCTTTTCCTTGAAAAGGGGTGCTTTAATGGTAGCTTGTGTGGGAGACTTAAGAGCGAGTGTGCCTATCCTCTGGCTGTTTTCAGTTTCTTAGCTACTACTGTCTTGAAATGTTTCCTATTTGTGGTACCATGATGTGTCCAGATAACATGTATAGCTAAATAATGATGTGCTGCCTGAAATTATTTGTGGCATATAGATCCTGGCACAGGATTCTCCACTTTTAATGGGAAGCAAAGAGGAGTGATTTATATCTTCAGGCAAAGTACCACTGAAGGGCTCTGTGGACAGGATGGCAGCTGATGTTCTTGAGCTCATCTCCCGGGGTAATAGCCTATAAATATGTTTCCCTCTTTTGGCCATTCTCCTAAGGGAGGATTTTTTCACGAGGCCCTAGAAATAAAGAGATGCTGCCCTTCCTCTTTGGTCTTGTTTTTTCTTTGTTTTTTCGTTTTTTCCTAGAATCAGTGTGGTAGGTATTCCTGTAAAGGAGATTATACAAATTTTGAGAAACTTCAGGCTTTTCTGTCTCCAGCTTTACTCTTTGAGAGACTACATTATCAGAATTATCTTTGATTCAGGATGTCCAAATTTCTGGCATAGTGCCTTTGTGCTATGAGCATATATGGTAGGGAAACATTACACTCTAAGGAAACCCAATCAAAATGCTATAACCATAACATATTAATACAATGTTTTATAGCTGAAGAAAATACTGTGAAGTTATTTTATTTGGATATACTCTCTGAAATAGAATGGGTAGTTACATTTAAGGGATGAAGAAGCAGTTTCATAAAGATTAAGTGAATTACTTTATGTCAGTGACTTTTAATCTTGGCTAGGGAATACGTTGAATAGGAAATAAATTTATCCTGTTAATCCATAATATCATTCATAACAGGAAATACATTTATTTTCCTCATTTGATGTGTATACACAAATACCATCGGCACCCGCCCACACACATAGAGTACAACAATATGTGCTCATATTCTGTGATGTTCTATTCTTTATCATTAAAAAAAAAATTTCATCCTAATTGACTTAATGACTCCTTAATGCATCACAGTTTGAAAAACACTTCTCTAGATGCTACATTTATAATACAGGAAGGACTGGAACTTAGACCTTGTTGGGTTTCTAGTCAAGTTTATTCGTGACACTGTGTGGGTTTTTTTTTTTTTAACAGTCAGATGTTTGTGTTTATTTTTGATTTAGAATTGAGTAACCATACTTTTTTTCCTTCAGTATTGTCAAAATCTGCCTTTTTATGTACTATTTCTTGTTAAAGATAAAACAAATATCTGAAGCCATCACATGCATTGTATAAGTTGTCTCTTCAAGTTCATGTGTGTCTTCCAACTAGGATCTTTTTGACAAGAACTGGTATGCAATACTTAGTGACCAATTTTGGATGTTTTCTACATAATTTCCTTTGAGAATGACCTCTGGCCCCTATAACAAGAATAAAGACAGTAAATCTATTGCACTGGATGGTCGGTTGTAGGATTACCACCCATCATTGTTTTTTTTGCCTTTTCTCATGTTGCTTGCTGATTATTATTAGAAGAAACAAGGCTGTGTTGTGTAACTTTTTTTGTTTTAAGGCACCTTGATGCCTTAATTTGTCTTACTTTTTTTTTAAAGAGAGAGAGAGAGCTTGCACACAGGGGGGTGGGGTGTAGAGGGAGAGAATCTTAAGCAGGTCCATGCCCAGCACAGAGCCCAACACGGGGCTCGATTCTACTACCCTTAGATCATGACCTGAGCTGAAATCAAATGTCATCTCTTAGCCACCTTAGTCACCCAGGCACCCCTTGGCTATGACTGAAACTGTGGAAGGTTGAGCATATAGAGAAGATGCAGTTAATGCACAGATGAGAATAATTATTTTTGTTACAACATGGAGATTATCAGCAAATTCTTTTTTAAAAAACTCCCTTTGTTGGAAATATGAGCAGTATGGAACTTTAAAGCACACATATTGTTGCTTGTGTGGGGGGGGGCGCTTAAAATGAGAAAAGAGAGATTATTGCAGTAGATGACTTGAGAGAGTACTGGAACCAGTTTATCAAACCGTGCATGGTGAAATCCGGATGGATCTGAGATGGTTAGAAGATGGGAAGCAACAGGGCTTGGTAATTGAATGTGAGGAGTTAGGGAAAGGAAGAAATTTAGGGTGTCTCCCTGGTTTCTGGGTGCAACAATGGGCAAACATATGAGACATTTTTGTAGGTGTGGCAGGTTTATGGTGTAAGATTGAGCTTCCTTTGGCCACCTTGAATTTACCATACCTGTCAGGTGGCAGTAGCTAGTTAGGTAGTCAGCCTGGAGCAAAGGAGTGAGGCTTGGGAGTAAAGAGTGTGGTTATGGAGGTTTTCGGGTTATGTGTGATGATTGAAGTGCTTGACCCAGATAAGACTTTATTCATTGTATTGACTTTGATTACATAGTCTGCTTGTTCACTCTAAATTTTAAAGTGACAGGCCCTAAATTTCTAAAGAGCATTTGTCTTGGGGCACTTTATTAATATGGGTACAGGGTACTCTGAAGGAAGAAATATTACCTGTCCAGGTAGAGTTGGTAGTAAACTAAATTTTATGGTCTTTTCTTGCTTCCCATTAGTGCCTTGCCTGGCTAAGGCATCAGTTACCTCAATTTCTGTGACAGTTCTCTCCCAAGCAAGTATCTCATGCCAGATTGTGCATGTTTGTGAGATTTCACCGACAGGATGTTGAAAAACAGAATGAACAAATATTTCAATAAGCAAGATTTATACATCTCTCAAACAGCATGTAAGTGCATACACATATCCAAAATGGGAAAATGCTCAGATATCCAAAGCAGTATATTAGTACATACAGATATGTGTGTGTGTGTGTGTGTGTGTGGTAAATATATAATACCTCTTAGGAACCACAAGGTCAAATTTAGAATTCTTAAAGTTATACTGGTGCATTCCTGAAAATCATGTCATTTGAAGTAAGAGATTCCAGCATAAGATGGCATTGGCCTCCCTTCCCCTAATGTAGGCCATCATAACTTCCCACTGAAATATCCATAAATGCACATAAAGAGGCAAACATTGATAATATTAAAAATCAAGTTTGACATAAAGCCTGTTGCCACGATTTGGGAGTAATTTCACCAAGGCAGGTGGAATTGGATTAAGGAAAACAACTGATGGTTTCTCTCTGCTTTCCTTCATTAAGCAAAGCAGCTTCGGTGACCTGGGGAGGAAGACCATCGTCTCTCCCCATGTCACCAGCTTAGGCGTCAGGTCAGTACTTTCAACTTGGAGTGTTTCCTTTACTGCCTGAGGCATTTATGGTCCTTTTCTTTCCACCCCATCTTTATATTTCCATGGAGGGATGAACACTTCCAGAAACAACTGGGATGAGAAAGGGGTGGGTGGATGGGTAGAAAGGAATCTATGGAAGATGCCACTTTGTCTTTGAGAAGTGTACTGTGGTCTTCATAAGAAAAGTGATTTCATGGGCGCCTGGGTGGCTCAGTGGGTTAAAGCCTCTGCCTTCGGCTCAGGTCATGATCTCAGCGTCCTGGGATCGAGGCCCGCATCGGGCTCTCTGCTCAGCGGGGAGCCTGTTTCCTCCTCTCTCTCTCTCTCTGCCTGCCTCTCTGCTTACTTGTGATCTGATCTCCCTCTGTGTCAAATAAATAAATAAAATCTTAAAAAAAGGAAAAGTGATTTCATGGGTGCCCTTCAAGTGCTGCAGTAACAAAGCATAGTGGGTATTGTAGTTTTGCCTGCAGTCTCTTGGTGGGTGGCAAGCATAAAAGATGACAAGGATAAAAGATGACCTCACCTGAATTGCCAAAAACCATGGCACATGGAACATGGCAGCTTATAGCTGGGAACCTGACTCAGAGCTGTGCATATCAACCAGATTTTGAAGGAAGGTCTTTAAGAGGGACTCAATACACACCTTGATTTTCAGCCATGTTCAAAGCACTGCAGGGAGGTTCAAGAACCAGTGGTCACATTTGTGTCCTTGCAGAAGAAGGAAAGCTACTAAATCTGGAAACAGGCATCTGTCACTTAGTAATAAACTAAAACATGACTGTTTCTCAGCTGCGGAGGAAGAAGGGAAAGCATGACATTCGTATGGGGAGGCTGTTGGAAATTGCCAATACACATGTGTATTATCCACCCCTATTCATTGTCCCTGGTTAGTGTGCCAGAAAGAGGAGGCTGATGGGAATTTTTCTGGATATGAAATTAGCAAGTCTTTCCCTTGGTGAATTGGAGAACCATTCCTCCCCTAAGTTATGAATCATTTTCATAAACCAAGCAATTTGTTTATTTTTATAAAAGTATTAGTTGGACATTAACCTAAAAATGTCTCCTTGAAATCTTCAAGCAGAAATGTAGAGATTGGGGCGCCTGGGTGGCTCAGTGGGTTAAAGCCTCTGCTTTCGGCTCAGGTCATGATCTCAGCGTCCTGGGATCGAGGCCCGCATCGGGCTCTCTGCTCGGCGGGGAGCCTGCTTCCTCCTCTCCTTGTCTCTCTGCCTGCCTCTCTGCCTGCTTGTGATCTCTCTCTCTGTGTCAAATAAATAAATAAAATCTTAAAAAAAAAAAAAAAAAAAGAAATGTAGAGATTGGGTTCTATGTCTTTTTCTTTTCTCCAAAATAAAGTATCTTGTCTGTCACTGGTGACCATAGGTAAACATGATGGGTAACATGGGCATGCGTGTATGGGAGGCAACTAAAAATGGCCCTCACCTGGGTCCTGGGGAGAGGAGAGAGCCTGTTGGTAATTCTCCTGAGGTGTCCAAAGTTGGTTGAAGAGTCTGTTGGAGGTAGAGCTTCCATGATAGGAAGCCTAAGAGGTTACCTGGGCTCTCAAAAGAAACATGAAAATTCAAACATGAATGGGTAGTTGTAGAGTGGATGAAGATAGGAGAAATTGCTGAGATTTTTCTCCAGAAATCTGGATAATAAACACTAAAAAAAGATAGGGGTATTCCTACAAAATTACACACATAGTAAAAATTTGTTGTTTCTTCAGTTTTTTTTTTTTTGAGGAGAAGTATATCTGTATTAATTTTCACTGAATACTCCAGCTGTAATTTATAGAAATTGATTCAGACAACCAGATATTTGCATTCTTGGCTCCATGTCAGAACACTAGGTATAAGTTATGTTAAAAATACAGTGATGAGTGTTGAAATGGGAAAGTACTTAAGTGAAGAATTGGGATACAAAATTACATGTTGCTTTGTTGTTATAACCAATTGTTTCAGTTGAGAAATGGCAGTTAGTTTTGACTTTGTACTTTTAATAATTTCCAAAATTAACTTGAATTTCTTTTACAATCAGAAATAATGATCTATCCTCTTTTATAAGCTGACCATTATTTCCGGTATAGAGTTTCCTCTCAGGATTAGAGGTTAGACTGGTGGAAGTTAGGTCGGGAATGCCTGAATTTACTTTGTCATTTATATCTAGGAAGTACTCTGTTCCAGAGTTTCAAAATGGCTTTCCTTGGTGTACCGTCTTGATTATTGTGATGGCTCTGCCCTGTTCATGCTTCCTCAGCCACAGTGAATCTATGCTTCAGATGACCTTGAGGTAGAAGTCTTTGAAAAAGAGCCCTAATCCTTTGAAAAAGAGCTTCAGACAACTCACCGAAGATAAAAATGCTGTTCTCTCCATGACTATTCATTTAGAAAATGGATGTAGATGTCACTGCTCACTTTCCTGTGTTCTGTGAACTCTGTGGGCCCTGGGATCATTTATGCAAGAGAAATTCATCAGTGGAGAAAGTCAACAAGTCAAAAAGGTTTTAGTTAGCAATCAGGAATAATCTCTTATTCATGGATGTTATAGACTGAATGTTTATGTGTTCCCCCCCCCCCACACACACACCCAAATTCATGCATGGAAGCTCCTACCCCAGCATGGCTGTATTTAGAGTAAAGAGGTAAGAAATACTAAACAAGAACACAAGAGTGGGGCTCTGATTGGATAGGATTAGTGTTCTCTTAAGAAGAAGCCTTAGAGAGTTCCCGCTTTCTCTCTGCACACACCCGTACCTAAGTGTGTGAGGACACAGTGAGACCCAGCCAACCACCAGCCAGAAGAGGTTTCTGGCCAGAATCTGATCTTGCTGGCCCTTCTTCTTAGACTTGTAGCCTCCAGAACAGTGTGAAAATAAGTTCCTGTCATTTAAACCGCCTAGTCTTTAGTGTTTTGTTATGGCAGCCTGAGCTAACTAACACAAAGGATCTAAATATTTTTGGGTACTAGGAAGAGGGACAAAGTAAATAGAAGCTGAATCCTGGACCTCAGTGTTTAACAGATGTAATCAGTGTAGATCTTTGCCCTGGCTGAGGTCTGAATCCCCTGGCCCACCCGCAGAAGCACAGACTTAGCTGAGTCAGACCGCTTGATGATGATTATCTGCTCCAGGCATACATTTATTTGAATAATAGCATTTTTGCAAAGGTGCTTACATTGTCTTAAGTCATCAAATCACTTTGGATGCTTTCAAAGCATCTAGCTAGAAAGCATCCAGAAAAGTAGGGTCTTGAGATGCTTCCTGTCTTCCTGGTATAATTATTTATAAACCTGAGCCTCAGGTTAAACCTAAACCTTTGAACCTGAGGTGGTAGGTTTGACCGTTGAGGCTAGCATTTAAACAGGTAGATGCCGTTTTATTATATGGAAATTTGGTTGGAGACATCACTTTGGTATCCTTTGTTTTTGAAAGGCCTGGGGCAGGGGTGCACCTGGGTGGCTCAGAAGGTTAAGCGTCTGCCTTTGGCTCAGGTCGTGATCTCCAGGTCCTGGGATTGAGTCCCCTGTCAGGCTCCCAGCTTGGGAGGGAGTCGGCTTCTCTGTCTGCCTCTCCCTTTGCTTGTGTCCCTCCCTCTCAAATGACTGAATAAAATCTTGAAAGAAAGGCAGACCAGGCTGCATGTTGAATGCCAGGTCCCTGAAGAGAATAAAGCAATATTTGGGGGAATTCCCCCCCCCATTTTCTGTCCTTAAGTATGTTTTTCCTGATAGCTGGTAGTACATCCCTCTAAGAATTCTCTTGCTACCTATTTTTGTTTTCCTCAGTGGTAACTATAAAGACGTATCCTATGACTCATTGATGGCGAAACTTACATTGGATGATTATTTATTGAGTATGCCTACTATGTAGAAGGCAGTGTGCTAGCTTGATGGGGCATAAAAGGAGGTATATATCTGGATCCATGAACAAGCGATAAAGTGAGACATGTATTGCATTTTTTATCTCCTTTAATTTATACATTTATTCAAGGTAGGTGTTATCTATTTTTTAAAAGTTCAGTAAGGCAGGGCATAAACAGAGAAATCAGTGGGAAGGTTAAGACAGTTATTTCCCGTCAAGCTTTAAAATGAAGATAAGGACTTGGGATGGTGGTATTATTCACTTGTGAGTCTGAGGAAACAGCCCTGCGGAGGGAGTGTCTCATATCCTGGAAAACTCAGAACTTGTACAGAAGAATAGGAGTTTCATTTTAAGATACTCTGCGTAGAAATGAGTCACCAGCTGCCAGGATTGTCCAGGATAAACACCTGAGCCATGTTGTACTTTAAATAGCTGGAAAACGTCTTCCTCTTCCTCCTGGGCATTTTCCATGTCCTGAGCACCCTGGCCCCGGCCCCCAGCACATTCCTAGCACCTCGCCATGCTAAGTGCCTTAGGAAATGGTTTGCCTTGTCTGTAGTTTCCTTCTAAGATTGCGCAGAGGAAGAGAGGTAGACTCAGTATTTCTTATTCTTCTTCAAGAGAACATTGGAGTGATAAATAAAAATCATAGTGAGGCGCCTGGGTGGCTCAGTCATGAAGCGTCTACCTTCGGCTCAAGTCATGGTCCCAGGGTCTGAGCCCCACATCGGGCTCCCTGCTTGGTGGGAGGCCTGCTTCTCCCTCTCCGATTCCTCCTGCTTGTGTTTTGTCTCTTGCTGCATCTCTCAAATAAATAAAAATAAATAAAATCTTAAAAAATAAAAAAATGAAACCATAGTAAATGTTTGAGCTACAGAAAACTAAGTAAGAGTGGGTAGGCAGAGAAGAAACTTAAAGATGAATGCTTGCGTGTCTGTTCCTGTGGGATTGGTCCCATGCAAACACACTGAAGCCTTAGTGCAGATCTGGAGAGGGCGAGTGATGAGTTCAAGGTGACCCAGCTGGTATGTGGCAGAGCTGAGATTTGGACACACTGTCCAGGTCCGGAGCCTGTAGCCCTTTTATGGTACCACTGTTCTTCTGTGCACACAGGCAGGCCTACAGCAAGAGTCTGGAGACCTAGCCCCAGGCTTTGGGGTTCCATGGACAGTGGTGAAGACATTGGTCACCATTCTTTACTTTTCAGGTGAGTACAGGTATCCCCTGCTTTGCAAAAGTTTGCCCTATACCACTTCCCTCTTATGACAGACCTATAGTAGTACCTGTTTTTGTGGACTGAAAGGAATCCAAAGAGGATTGTTGTTTTTACAAAAAAAAGGGCAGAAAGTGAAAATAGCATTCAGCCTCTGCAGAGAGCCGTTAGAGAGTGGTGCCACCAGGCACTTTCCCTGGAACCACATGCAGCCTCTCAGCATCAATCCGCCTATCAGAAAAGCCCAAGAGAGGTTATTTTTATCTTTGTTTTTTATTTTATTTTTTTTAAAGATTTTATTTATTTATTTGACACACAGAGAGAGATTACAAGTAGGCAGAGAGGCAGGCAGAGAGAGGAGGAAGCAGGCTCCCCGCAGAGCAGAGAGCCCGATGCGGGCCTCGATCCCAGGACCCTGAGATCATGACCTGAGCCGAAAGCAGAAGCTTTAACCCACTGAGCCACCCAGCCGCCCTTATTTTTGTTTTTTAAAGATTTTATTTATTTATTTGACAGAGAGAGATCACAAGTAGGCAGAGAGGCAGGCAGAGAGAGAGGAGGAAGCAGGCTCCCTGCTGAGCAGAGAGCCCGATTCTGGGCTCAATCCCAGGACCCTGAGATCATGACTTGAACCGAAGGCAGAGGCTTAACCCACTGAGACACCCAGGCTCCCCAAGGTTATTTTTTGAGTCTGGAAATGCTCATAAATTTTTCCATGTAAATTAATGGTAATTGCTTTTTTGTCTTAAACGTTTTCTTATGAACTTTCTTATGAAAGTTTTCATAGGATTGCTCTACTTTCAGATAGCAGGGGAAACCTGTACCCACATTGTCCTTTTGTTCTAGCATTAGTCTTTGGTGGTGGTGGTGGTCAGCCCTACTGTGTGCTGCTTGCCTGTAGGCAGGGGGGTGTGATAGAGCCCAGTGGTATTGAAGAGGCCGCTGGATGGGTCAGGAGTTGATGGCGCCAGAAGGGTGTGGGGAAGAGGGGGTTGAGAGGCAAGGACGAGACCATGCTGTGTGACTGGAAAGGAAAAGAAGTGTGATTCCATGAATGAGGGTGGACCTTAGCCAAGCCTGACCAGGAGCAAGGAGGAACCGTTGAGTAAAACCCCAAGTTCTCATTGACCAGGGCTGTGTGTCGATAATAGAAGGAGGAGAGGTAGAAGGGAGGGAGCATCAGCGTTGATGATCAGAACCACAGAAGCCCTAATCTGTGAGGCTGACGGTAGGAGCCCTAGCTTCTCATGGACCCGGGCATCTCCCTCTGGCCCTATCCGTGCTCAGGGAAGCCTCATGGTGCAGAGCCAATGAGCTGGTGCCTTACGCAACCTTGGTGTGCTGGATAGGTACCCCTTGTTTAAATTACTGCAGTGCCCTCTTAAGTTGTCTCCTACCTGGTCTCTTCTTTCTCTAGAACATGCTCTGCATTAAACTGCACGTGATGTGTTTTGCAAAGTGAATTTTTCTTTGGTGTGGTGCATCTGGAGAAACAATACCTGGGTGTTTCCTTTGCAGTTAGGGTAGATTCTACAGTCATTTCATGACCTACAAGGCATTTCTTAAATTGGCTTCCATCTGCAATCCAGTCTAACTTCAGGTGGGCCTTCCTCCCATACCCTGGGCTCCATCCCAGGGAACCCCTTACAGTTTCCAGACTCCAGGTCTTTTTGCTTCCTGGAACTCTGCCTTGCTTGACCATCCTCTCTCCCCTTCTTTACTTGGCAAACCTAACTGCGGTGTCTTCTCTCTAAGAGCTTCCATTTCTGGGCACCTGGGTGGCTCAGTGGGTTAAAGCCTCTGCTTTCGGCTCAGGTCATGATCTCAGGGTCCTGGGATCGAGGCCCACATCGGGCTCCCTGGTCAGTGGGGAGCCTGCTTCCCCCTCTCTCTCTGCCTGTCTCTCTGCCTCCTTGTGATCTCTCTCCCTCTGTGAAATAAATAAATAAAATCTTTAAAAAAAAAAAAAGAGCTTCCATTTCTGACTGCTCACAGAAACAAAAACTCATGCCCCCCGTTCCACATCTGTGCCTGCAGCTGCCTCTCTGAGGACCCTTCCTGCTACCCTTCGACACTGTCTGCCGTTGCTGCAGGCTTCCGAACCCTTCGAAGCCAGAGATGCTGTGCTCTTCAGCTCTGATTTTGTGGATGGTAAAAACAGAGCCAACTTTTAGTAGGCCCAGTAAGTGCTCAGTCAGTGAATGAATGGAGTCTTAGTCCATTCAGGTTG
The DNA here is from genome assembly GCA_002007465.1 of Ailurus styani. Lineage (NCBI taxonomy): Eukaryota > Metazoa > Chordata > Mammalia > Carnivora > Ailuridae > Ailurus > Ailurus styani. Next base: position 302,277 of record LNAC01000158.1, on the reverse strand, counting down.
CTATAACAAAATGCCACAGATGAGGTAGCTTTATAATCAACAGAGATTTGGTGCCAGCATGGTTAGGTTCTGAGGAGACGCTTTTCCGGTTGTGGACTTCTTGCTGTGTCCTCACATGGTAGAAGGACCTGTGGAGCTCTTTGGGGTCTCTTTTGTAAGAGCATTAATCCCATTCATGAGGGTTTACCCCTGTGACCTAAGCATCTCCCAGATGCCCCACTTCCTAATACCATCACACTGGGCATTAGGATTTCAGTATACAAATCGGGGAGGGGGCGTGAACATTCAGATCAGAGTGAATGGGTTCCTTGGAAGAAGGGGAAAGCTCTAGGCTTAGTGTGTTGTCATTATTTGTTAGATTTCTGTACCAGGTTGTGCAGAACGTGTAAAGCAGCCTCTGAGAAGATGAGGCAGCTGGACTGGCAGGGGAATGCCCCCAACCTCCGCCAGTGTTGGTCCAGGGGAAGACAGATAGTTGTCAGAGAAGTTGCAGAATTTGTCGAGAGTCATGGAAACTACCTACATAAATTCTGAGACATACAGCAGTGTTCTTTTCATTTTGTGACCATATAAAATTGGGATTAAAAAAAGTCCACATAGAGAATAAAAATGAAAAAGTGGTGAGTGCTCTTTCGTGATGAGATCTGCTAACCACTCAAGTCTGTGAAGACAGGGCTGGATTTTTTTTCTGTTGTATTCTCTGTGCGTAGTATGATTAGTACATACTTTATTTTTTTAAAAGATTATTTATTTATTTATTTGACAGATATTACAAGTAGGCAGAAAGGCAGGCAGAGAAAGAATAGGGAGCCTGATGTGGGGCTTGATCCCAGGACCCCAATATCATGACCCGAGCCGAAGGCAGAGGCTTTAACCCATTGAGCCACCTAGGCGCCCCCGTACATACTTTATAATATGATTTATACTGTGAAAAATAGCATAGATTTTATTTGAGTCGGTGTGGGTAGGTCTCAATTTTTAATGGACTGTTCACAAGTGAAGTCTTCACAACAGCATGGGGCTGTTAGACTTCGTTCACATGCCAGAAAATGCTCGGGCACATCTGTTTGTCACATGGTCTGGCCACCAGGTAATAAGCACTTGTAGAAAGTCTTCTGGCTAACACTGTATCTTAGACATTTTTTTAAAGTTTATATTTTAATTTCGGTTAGTTAACGTATAGCATAACATGAGTTTAGGTGCCGTGTAGTGATTCAGCACTTCCAAGGCATCACCCTGTGGTCATCAAGGCAAGGGCACTCCCTAACTCCCATCACCTGTTTCCCCCACACCCCCACCCACCTCCCCTCTGGTAGACCAGTTGTTCTCTACAGGTTAGAGTCTGTTTGTATCTTAGACATTTTTAGTACTTCTTATGCATTTGGGGTTCTTTTCCTACTTATCAGTGATTCATCTTTGCAACAGAAGTTTCATACTGCTGCTTTTTCAGAGTAAAAGTATCCTATGATTGCAAGGCGCTTATCAAAAGACAAAAAATCCCCAAAACTGCTACCAAGTATGCACTTAGCCTTTGGTGAGAAACAGCACTGTCACTGTACTGTAACCAAAAAATACAGATATCTATGACATGCTGAAGAGATACACTACACTTGTCATTCATAGTTTCTCATTTTTAAAAAAATTATTTTGAGAGAGAGAATGCACGGGGGGGAGGGGCAAGGGGAGAGGGAGGAGATAAGGAGATTCCCCACTAAGCTCAGAGCCTATGCAGGGTTCAGGTTTAGTCTCACAACCCTGAGATCAGTACCTGAGCTGAAATCAAGCGTTGGTCACCCAGGCGCCCCATCTTCTCTCTCTCTCTCTCTCTCTCTTTTTCCTTGAGAACAGCCTTATTCATGAGAACAGTTTATTAGAAGCCATCTGTTCTGTCCCTTGTGTGTGACTGCAGGTTGTGTTCTGCACAAGGTGGCTGGGTTTGGGAATGTTGCCTCTGATGAGAAGGGATACTCTCTCATCTGCATAGTGGTGTGATAAGAGCTAACAGGAACCCTGATCGTTGTTCTTAATTGATACTGAATAGATAAAATTTTGAAAATATAAAACAAATTTATTAGGATAAAATGCTGTTTTTATTGGCTTTATATGTTGGGGTTCCAGCCAAGAATTCATTAAAAAAAAGAAAGAAAAGAAAACTTGACTGTGAAAACCCGAGTTTGGAAAACCACTGACTTGGCAGAATGCCTTGGAACGAGACTAGAGTATTGCAGCTAAATTTCTCTTACTGCGGGCTTTGGAATTACTGTCCGAATTCTGTTGATGAGCTGACATCTTCCTGCTTTCACTGGCAGTGGAGAAGTCTTCTGGCTTGGGGGGTATGAATTATCATGGAATTATTGTATTTGCCATGCGATACGGTTTGCACCATTTGTATTGATGCAGTAAAGCTTTCATGTCTGCAAAAAGCATTTGTTTGATACCATCATAGTATAAAGAACCTAATTCAAAGGGCTAATGGGAGTTTATGAGAGCAGGAGCCTAGGGTTCCAATTTTGGTTCTTTCATAATAACTGTATGAACTGTACAAAGGCGTGTATCTCTTAGGGACCTCTCAAGGCCTCTCTGTAAAATGAGATTGGATGAAGGGATTTCCAGTATTCCTTGAAATTCTAGAATTCCGTAGTACGTTAAGATTTCCTTGGGCACTCTGACTAGATAGTGGAACTGACTGGAATATTCTGTATCTGAAATGTTTGTGTTTAGGTAGCTGTTTGTGTTTAGGTTTAGGTTTGTGGTTAGGTAGGTGAAGGTGAAATGTGCGAGACCCTTACTCTTTGTGGTGGTCGCTAGTGGCAGACCATTTACTACATTTGCAGCTTTATGTGTTCTCTCAAACCTTTTGGGCAATTCCCTGTGGAATTTGGTTCTGTGAATTTTGGTAAGTGTTTGATAAATATCACATTAAGCCACTCTATTCCCCTAAGTCTTTCTGTCCCTAATAGGCATTTGCCAGGGTTATTAACTTATTCAAATGAATAAACTAAATCCCGTTGTCTATTTTCAAGTCACATTGTACCAATTCAAAGAAAACAAATTGGTTGAGGGTGTCAGATTGGGACATAATTTATTTCTGAAAAGTATTTTTTTCTTTTTTAGTTGTGAAAAAAGAGCTCAGGGATGGAAATATATTACACTTAACTGTCAAGAAGAAAAGAATCATCCTAGATCTCATTTCACATCCAAATTATACCACTCAGAGACCACACTGTGCAAGACTGGTCAGATTCCACTGACTGGTTGAGATTACTTCCCTAATTGGAAAAAATTAGGACTATTAATCATTGTGACACAAGGCAAAATGTCATCATGGCATGACATCCTTATTTTCTACCTGAGAAATGGTGGTTTTTGAGAGCAAAACCAAACCCTCCTTTCCCTACTCTGCTTCCCATTTCCTCTCTGGCTGTGGTTGTCTGGAATAGATCAGACAAAAAGCAGAAGGCACAGAAATGGGAAGAAAGCTTTCCTTCATTTTTAGTCCACAGAAACAGGTGTGACAATAAAATGGGGTGGAGGTAGAAGCAAGACCTCATAAGCTAGGGAATTATATCTGTGCATGGGCCTTCGAAATTATGTGCATGTAGGTAATTGATGGAGATAAAGTCTTTTTAGGCATGGGGACATCAAAGTGATTGAACTCTGAATTTTCATTTTGTTCCTCCTAGATTCCCTCAGAAGGGAAATGGTTTAAGCAGTTTGCCAGCATTTTCTCAGGAGGATAATAATTTTCTAACTATAGAAGTAATTACGGTTGTAACACATGAATTATTCTGGTATTGAGTTTTGTAATTTGTTAGTATTTTGGCACACTTAAAATTTATTTGGGCAATTGCACATTTTAAGGAGGATTTAGAAGAGAAAAGTGACTGACAAATGCTAGTCTATGTCATGGTTAACTTTTAAACACATTTGGTTTTTTTTTCTCTCGAAGCATCATTAACATCATTTAAAAAAAAGAGAGAGAGAGAAACAGGGGTTCCTGGGTGGCTCCATCGGTTAGGGGTCTTACTCTTGGTTTTGGCTCAGGTCATGATCTTGGGGTCAAGGGGTCGAACCCTGTGTCTGGTTCCACAGAGTCTACTTGGGATTCTCTCTCTCCCTCTGTCCTTCGCTCTGCTTGTGTGTGTGTGTGCATGCTCTCTCGCTCTCTCTCACATAAAATCTTAAATACTAAAAAAGAGAAATACATGAAAGTGTACAAAAATGTATAATTAGGGACCCCCTTATGATTCTTTTTTTTTTTTTTTAGTAGCTATGGCTTTTTTTGCTGGGGGGCCTTTGTTTCTCTAATAAGCCACGTCTTCTGTAGGTCTCTGAAACTCTGTCACCCTCCGGAGTTCTTGCAGTACTCTCAAGGGAGTAGTGCCATTTTTTGTGTGTTTTAGTGTTTCCAGAGGGGAAAACTGTTATGACGTAATTGGTGAACCGTAGGCCCAAGTCCTGCAGTTTTTCTGTGGTTGTCTCATTAAGCACACTGGGAAGATTCTTGCATTTCTATTTCTGCCTCAGTACTGATGTTAATTTGATGTCAAATTGTTAGTGCAACCATATTTTGTGATGATATAGACTACTTCAGACAGCACCTCATTTATAGAATAGTAATAAATATGTACTGAAACTCATTTATGTGTCAGGCGCCATGCCAGGGTTGTATAGACATTTCATTCTCTGCTCATGCCAACTGCATGATACTATTTCACCCCAGTTTTACAAATGAGAAACTGAGGCACAGCAGTGTTATAGAACCTGCTAAAGATTTCAAGGCTCATGAGTTGTGGAGCTCTGATTTTCTGTCAAATTCCAAAGCCAGTGCCTTCACCACTGGGTTACAGTGTCTCCTCATCCTCATTTGGGGTTTTTGTTGACCATTTGTTTTGTTTGGGTTGTTGGTGGTAGTATGGGAGTTGGGGGTGTTGATTACCTTAAGGTAAGCTGTTGACAAAATCCATAGTTATAATTGCAGCACCTGTTACTCCTACTGAAACCAGCAATTCCACTAGGATGAATGAGTATAAGGTGTTTACTGACACAGGGCCAAGTCTAATGGTTGGACAGCCTGTGATTTTGAAACCTTTGCATTGGGCTGGGCGCTTGATCATCTTATTGAGAGTGTGCACGATGTCCCAGTGAGGTTCTCCAGGCCAACCCATCACTGCCCCAGGGCTCATGGGAAGGCAGTTTGGGCTGAGACTCAGCTGAACAGGGGCTGCTTCCCAGAGCCTGGTGGTGAAGCATCCCCAAGTGTGCAGCAGGGATGGACACATCTACCAAAGTGACCCTTTTCCTCAGCTGCAGCCCCTGATGGCAAGTACCTTCCCTCATTGGTAGTCATCATGTGTCAGGTCATGTAGAAAAGGCTGGATTCCACTTAGGAAAGGCAGTGTAGGACAGTGCACTCGTGAAGTGGGAAAGGCCGGTCATGAAAACAGAATGCACAATGTAGAGATCTGCCAGGCCTTTGGATGGGGCGGAGGGAGGGCTCTGCGGCAGTACCCAGAGACATAATGGTAACACCATCCTGTAAGTTAAGTATTGTAGTCAGACTGAGGGTGTCTTTTATTTCAAGTGACTTTTGCCCCAGATAGCTCACTGAGGATGACCCATGTTCCAACTCCCTTGTGAAGTCATCGAGTCTGATAGAAAATGACTTGAGTGCTTAAATTATACCTGTGTGTAGAATAATAATACCCTGTTCCATTGATATGGGGCCTTTTAAAATTTGCAGGGCCTTCTCACTTGTCTTGTTTGATCCTCTTAGCATCTTAGAAGTAGATAGGAGATAGTTTCCCATTTTAATGATGACACAGTTAAGGCACAGGGAATAAAGTCACCAACAGAGCACAAATAAAATGTGATAGGTCAAGACAGCCCAGCTCTGCTGTTTGTTTGAAGGACTATCTCAGTTTGTTCCTTTGTATATGTATTTTCTCTGTCTGCAGAGCTTTGACCTTTACCCCATGCTTTGTACACGTACATGTCTGAGTACTCAACCAAACCAGGTCCCAATATGTGGCCACCGTGTGTAGGTGAGAATATCAGCGTGCCAGCTGTTGCTGTGTTCCCCAGACCAGACTCAGCTGCCACATTGTCAGTGCTGTGTGTCTTGGTTACTCTGTGGTTCAGTATTACTGGTTTCCTGTGGATTCTTTAGCATTTTTATAGTCCATGGTAGTTTTATTTAAAATTTTCCTAAGTATGGGAAGGGTGCTAAGCTTTAGTTTCTTGCTCTGTAAACAGGGATAATAATACCTAACTTGCTTATTCACAATGTAATTATCACGATCAGGTGAGATCATTCTTGGAATGATCATGGAAATTATAAAGGGCTTTACAAGCATAAGGAATTATTATGATGACCTTAAGTTCAGGATGGAAATCAGCTCTAGTTGGAATAATTGGTCATGATACCATCCATAACGCCTTCTCTCAAGACCTGCTACGAGCCCCCATGAGGGGTTACGAGGGTCACACAGGTGTTTGTGAAGGAGCAGACTTACAAAGCCCCTTGGGAAAGGCCTGATTTACGCTTCTGGGAGCCATTGTCCAAGGTCTATGACCATAGGAGCAGGGCTCCCCTGTCAGGAAGGAGTCACTTGCTGATCTCCAGGGAACCAGGTGTTTATGAGGTGGATCAATGCCATGCTGCTTGGAACTTGCCAAAATATGGATAACAGTGTATGCCTTTTGCTCAAAAAGGAAAAAAGAAAAAAGAAAGACACTTCGGAGTATATGCTTTATTAAACTTCAAGTCAGATGTTTCCTTTGAGATGCTCTCCTGCATGATGGTGAGGTGGAGGCTCTCGTGCACTGTGGAGAAATTGCCGAGAGCACTGTCCACGTGAAGTGCCCACTGATCATGCAGGAGGGAAGCAGAGAGGGCTTGGGAAAACTTGACCCTGCCCGGATGTTCTTAGTAAGTGATGGTCACTCACGTGACTCTATATGTGCAATAGTCTCTGCTTTAGGAGTTCCTTCTTTGTGCCAGGCTCTGTGCTAGGTGATGGGTCAATACTGGGGACGGTGGGGTTTTGGATCTCAGGAAGCTTAGAAATTCACTCCTCCTCCATGAAGTATGTGTTAGGTATGTGTGTGAGGCAGTGCAGTATACTGTGGGTACAGAGATGAACGGTGACTTCCAAGGAGCTCAAGTCTGTGTGAAGACAGAAGGGATCACTGGCTGTGGTCCTGGGAGAGGCAGGGAGCACAGAGGAAGGTCTCCTTTTATCCAGGCAGGCACAAGCATCCTGGAGATGATGATATTTGGAAAGAGTGGCAAAGTAATTGGAGGAGTTAGGTGGGTGGAAGAATTGGGGAAGGATTTCCCTCGATAAAGAAAGTATAAGTGGGGGCGCCTGGGTGGCTCAGTGGGTTAAAGCCTCTGCCTTCAGCTCAGGTCATGATCTCAGGGTCCTGGGATCGAGCCCCGCATCTGGCTCGCTGCTCAGTGGGAGCCTGCTTCCTCCTCTCTCTCAGCCTGCCTCTCTGCCTACTTGTAATCTCTCTCTCTCTCTGTCAAATAAATAAATAAAATCTAAAAAAAAAAGAAAGTGTAAGTAAAGGCAAGTAAGCCTAATGGTGTGTGCACAATGGCTGGGGAGCTGCATTAGATTACTCTTAAAAAAATTATTATCCTAATTTTCCTATATGTAGTTGATGCATTACCTTATTTCATTTTAGATCTGTGGCTCTCAACCTAGCCGAACCCTTTACCCCTCACTCCCAGGAGTGTTGGAAATGTGTTGTTTTTCATTAATAGAGTGATTGGGAAGCCCTAGTGGCATTCACTGGACCCCACCGGAAATACTACATGGCCTCCAGAAAGAAACACGCCTCCATCCCAAATGCCTACAGCGTCCTCTTTGAGAAACCCTAGTAGGCAAAATCCCATGATGTAACCAGGAGGTGAGCATGCTTGCTATTTTGAATTAAGGCACAAGGGCCAAGGCCTCAGTTTATGGACCGTCAGTAGGGTCTGGGATGCCTTTTCTGTAAGTAATTTTCGTTTGGAATTTCTTTCGCTCTTTTTGGTTTTCATGTCTTACTGCTATTCCGTCTCAATTCTAAATAATACCTTAGTTGATAGCATCTTTTTTAAGAGGAAATACTTAATTCTTCTCCTGTTCCCGAGTAGAGGAACTCCATGAAAGAAACAGCCTGCCCTTTCTCTGCTGCTTCCCTCCCTTCCTCACTAGATTGGCAACTGGCTGGGTACTTGGAGAGAAGGTGTTTGGCTGGCCTGGCTCAGTCCCTCCTTTCCAATGGTATCTGTCCCTGCAGAAAGTCTGCCTTCTGATTTGTGAGGTTAGTGGTGGTGTGGGAGGCCTGCATGTTTGTGACTTAAACTCAGTATAGGAGTGTTAGCTGGGCCCTGTGTACAGTGACGAGGTTTGTGTACTGCACAAAGGGAGCAAGTCGTGGCTGGAAGCCTGCCAGAGCTCCACTGTACCCAGCCCGCTGTGCTGGGAGCTGAGCTGTTCCTTCTGCTCATTTGAACAAGAGCATTATATAGACCAGCGGCCACCATGTTGCACAACTTGAGAGGGCACCATTGTATTCTCATTGTGTTTCTATGTCTGCTTTTCTAGGTCTTACACGTTCTGCCTTGGTAGTGAGCGGGGTGTGTACACATCCAGCTATGTTGCTCTGTGTGGGGTTGGTTGCTAGTAAAGCTAACATTTTGATCCCCATTGGTTTGACTTGCTTCCTCTTTCATTCCAGTGGATGAAAGGGATGTTATTTATTACTTTACCTGGTCCTTTATTTCTTTAGTGAAACAAGGCTTTGGTGCTCTCTGAGCTCTAGATTTTGTCTCTCACACATATACTTGGCACATGTCTACGATTACAAGTTTATAGCATAAAAGAGTATAGATAGAGTATGAAGCTCAAGTGTCTCTTCACCTTCCCCCACTCTCCGTTTTATAAGTTATCATTACTGATACTTTGAGGGAGAGCCTTTTAGATTCTTTAACAGTCTGTTGCTGTGTGTCTTTTTAAGAATGTGATCATTGGGGTGACCAGTTGGCTCAGTTGGTTAAGCATCTGACTCTTGATTTTGGCTGGAGGTTGTGATCTCAGGGTTGTGGGATTGAGTCCTGAGTCAGCCTCTGCACTCATCAGCGAGTCAGCTTCTCTCCCTTTCTCTCTGCCCCTCTCTGTGCTCATGCCCCTGTATGAGCATTCGCTCTCCAAAATAAATAAATCTTAAAAAAAAAAATGCGATCATATTATATAAGTTTTGCAACTTTTAACATTCTATTTTTCCATACAAGTACATTGTAAAATTAGCTTTTAAAAACTAACATATTTTAAAAATTATTTGGAAAAATTATATATAATAATAATAACTGTTATAAAAGTTGAGACGCACCGTGTCTGCTTTGCTCTAAGCCCTTCATATGTCTCATGACAACCCTGTGGGGATAGGTTCTGTAAGTACCATTTTTCAGCTCAAGAAAGTGAGGTGCAGGTACTTGTCTGATGCAGGGCAAGGATGTAACTTTGGTATTTGAAGCTAGGTGTCATGGCTTTAGAATGGATACTCTTACATCTACTTGATAGCATATGGTATAGAATTCGAAAGGTGCAAAAAGTTAGTGATCAGATGGCAACTGAGATTCCTGGCCCTTATCCTGAAATTCTCCTCCGTGGGGCAGTCCTCTGTCAGTTTATTGTGAGCCACTTGGGTACACATGCCCACGATCCACTGTAGACCTGTTAAGACAAGGCAGTGCATGGACATACAGATTTTTTTTCTTTATACCAGTGAGATACAAATACATCTGTTGTCCATCCATGTCAGCCCTGTGATCCTGCTTCCTATCACCCTTTATTTAGCCTCTGGCAATCACAGTTCTATTCTTCGCTCTATGTGTTTGATGATTTTGGATTTTACAATGTAAGTAAAATCTTGAAGTATTTGTCTTTCTGTGTCTGGCTTATTTTACTCAATACTGTATCTTCTGAGTCCAGCCATGTGGTCACAAATGGCAGGATTTGTTTCTTTATTAAAGCTTAATATTCCATACCACATTTTCTCTATCCATTCATCCCTTGATGGTTATTTGGGTTGTTTCCATAACTTGGCTGCTGTGAATAATTACCTTTTCTTTTTAATAGTTGCATACTGTTATACTGTAGGCATGTATCATAATTCATTTAAACACCTCTCATTGTGGTTTCCAGTATCACGCTCTTCAAAACAATGCCACCTCAAAGGTGTTTCTGTTTATTACATGCAAATATGTGCAATCATGTAATGACACATGGGAATATCTTTGTACAGTATATTCCTGGAAGTACAATTGCTGGGTCAGAAGGGGTGTGCGTATAAGCTTTTTATAGATCTTGACAAATGATCTTCCCACAAGTCTGTGCCATTGTGTGCTCCTCCCAATGTCTTTGTTTCCTCAGTCCCTTGCCAGCATTGAGTATTATCTCAAATATTGTATTAGTTTGTTAAGTGATGTCAGTACACCAAATGAGGGAAGTCAGCAGCATTTGAAGTTAGTTATCTTTAGCTGATCCAGCCTCGACAGGATTCATTTGCTCAAGAAGAAGAGTGGTGTGCAAGTTATGCCGATACTCCGCATTTTCCTAAGAAGTGTCTTCCATTCTTTTCTTTTAATAATGCAGTTACTATGAAGTATTTTTTTTTAAAGATTTTTTATTTATTTGACAGACAGCGAGAGACGTAACACAAGCAGAGGGAATGGGAGAGGGAGAAGTAGGCTCCTCGCTGAGCAGGGAGCCCCATGTGGGGCTCGATCCCAGGACCCTGGGATCATGACCTGAGCTGAAGGCAGGTGCTTAATGACTGAGCCACCCAGGTGCCCTATGAAGCATTTTTTATCAACTTCAGAAAAACCACCTGCACCATGTCATCAACCCCGAAGCTTCCTAGAGCGACAAGCAGTGGCTGATTTGGGAGTCTGGACTTAGTGTCCTCTAATACACAAACCAGCCCTCTGTGCCAGCCGCTCCTCCCGAGGTGTTAGTGGCGCATAACTGCCAAGTGCTGGGGGTCACTGTGGGAACCCCAGCTACTCCAGAGAGGGGTGCCATCATCAGGACAGTGCCTCTTAGAAGCTGACAGACAGTTCATGCTGTCATCCTGGAATTGAGACTGCTCCACAAGCGACTCTGGGGCTTGTGCTTTGATTGTCGGTGCTGTGCTTTGAGAGTTTTCTAAGGAAAAGCCAGTGCTTTGAACTCTGCACACGCAGATTCCATTTCAGAGTGCTTGGGCTCCACATGATCAACTCACACTTACTTTCAAGCCTGAAAGAGCAGATTTTCTGTCTGATCTGCCTGGTGGATCTCAGATGGTGTGTGGTGTAAAAGGCCGTTTGCAAAAGGAAGGGAGGATTTTGTGTATGGGGGGGGCAGTGTGTGTGCTGTGCCTCCATTTCCCTGAGGCCCCCGGGCCTTTGAATGCCTGTTGGGCAGTTGGGGAGGACAGGGATCCCCAGGAGGTTTTCCAGGTTGGGGTCCTGGCTGTGTTCTGCCGCTGCTCTACCCTGTGCTCAGCGGACACTGTGTCTTCTGTGTGGTTAGTTGTCCACATGATGGAATACGGATGCACAGTACATACCGCTGCTCAGTGGTTGACTTTGAAGCTGTCACGTTTTGAGTTTTTACTTTGGAATTTTGTTTTCTAGTCATGTTCTATTTTAGCCTTTTGGACTTACTGTTACTACAGAACAAGGAGCTGATGTTGTCTCCCTCCCACCCCTTTTCAAACTGAATTGACAACTTGTCAGCTTACTGACAACAAGCCAGAAGTTCGTACAATAGGGAGAGTCTAAATGGAACGTGTTTATGCTTATGCTAAAGTGATGCGAGTGTACATTCCATATTCATCACACCATTCAGGTGCTCTTTCCCTGCACATGTCTGATTGTGAGGGTTTGCTACAAAGCTGTTCTAATCTCCTGAATCTTGACAGTAGAGCTGCCAGTGTTATTTCCACGTTTCTAATTAAGTTAGGTTTTCGTAGAGCGTGGAAGAAAGGGTTTTGAGGTGACTTTGTGTGTCCGTTAAAAATCATGTTGTGATTCTGGAAAAACTTCCTTTTGAGGCACTTGCATGTTCCTTGAAGGGGTATTTTGCGTGCCAAGTGTCTTTACTTCACCTTTGGGTGTGTGTGTGTGTGTGTGTGTGTGTGTCTGTGTGTGTCTGTGTGTCTGTGTGTCTGTGTGTCTAGGTTTAAAAAAACCAACTCCTCATGTGCGGCATTTTCCTGCAGCTCCCTGACAGGTAACGATGTGCTACGTGATATCTGTAAGACAGATTTCCTAGACACTTCACTTAGAAGTGTGTCTACTTTGATCACTTTGGTCACTTTGATGTCTGTTTCTCTTCCCAAGTACGGGGTCCTAACTTTTAAAGCATTTCTTACCATAATTCTAGAGGACTTGGCTCAACTCAAACACAGTTTTTAAAAATGTTGATTGCTTTTATTGTCGTCAGTTCATTTTATGTCTGAAGCTGCTGTATCTTCCAGGTAACCTTTATCATGGATATTGCCCTGATTTCTCATGGGTTGATGAGCACAGTGAGGTCTTCACAGAAGCTGATTTGGCAGTCTGCTGCATGTGTGCGTACGTTCAGTGTGTTGAGCTCTTCTTCTGTGGCTCTCAACTGAGGATGAGAGGGTCGATTCAAGGGAAGTGTGATGGATGACGGATGGAAAAAGAATTTGTGTTTTTTGGGTCACTTTTCTTAAAAGCACACAAAGCCGATCATTTCCACGTGATGAGGTGCTACCAGCAACCAAGTGATGTCCTTGTCATTGTGATTCTGGCAGCTTCTTTGTAAGGCTGGGACTCCGTGTATGTGAAGGGTCGGGTGGTCCGTGAGGAGGGGTGTGAGGAAACTGTATGTTCTCAGTTCACCTCTTGTCGTGTCTCTCTGTGGCTTCCTTCTGCGAGGTGTTTTGGTTCCTGGCTGAGCTGGAGAGGCAGGCCGCAGAGAAGCTGAAAAGTTTTACAAAGTGACTCTTGAATACACAGGGAGGTAGAGGTGGACTGCTGCTCATTTTCTCTCTCAGCTCCCTCTTCCCCTCGCCTCCCCTTGCTGGCACTCATCTTCCCTCCTTGATTCTCTTCTGAGGAAGTTCTTGACTCATTTAAATTATGGAATGACTTAGGACCATTAAAAATGAAACAGACAAAAGGCCTCCCTTCGTAAGTGCATAGGTGAGTGATAGGGCCAGACTCCTTGCACCCCGCAGCAGGAACACTACAGTCAACACTACTGTCAGTGCGTGTGCCAGTATAACACATTGTTGCATTTCATCCCTAACTGTGATGAGGGGAAATGTGGCCAGAAGCAGCCTTCACAAAGCTCTCAGGGAATGAGAGACTGCTTCTGGTGTCATTAGGCATTTGGGGATTTTTCTAATCTTGATGCTGGGTACTCAACACAGTTTTTTTATTGAATTGGCCCTTTGCAGCCATTTACTGTATCCAGGAAACTCTATGAGTGTCAGAGGGTGTGTTGTGTGCATACACGCGTATGCATACGCACACACCCAGCTTAGGCGAAGCAGGTGACCACTGGTGGCCATTCATGCCCAAGAAACTGCCCGTGGTCTGTCTTGTGGTAGCAGGAAGCACAGCATTTCTGTGAAGTCAACCTCATGCCATGGTGATGAGAGTTCCCCAAAAGGTGCCCTTTTTTTCACCTTATAAAAGGGCTTATTTCAAATTTCTGTGAAAAAAAAAAATCAATATTCCCCTATTGCATTTGACATATCATCTATGACTTGACTTCCAAAGAAAGTAGTTTACAAATGTACGAGAGGATATTGTATTTAACAATAGGTACTATTAAATGAATAGTTGTATTTGTCAGGCACCAGAGTGAGAGCTTTGAAATGCATTATTAGCTTGTCTGCTTCTCATAGTAACCTTGTGAGGTAGATGTTATTATTATCATCCCTATATTTTAGAAGAGCGATGTGAGGTTTGGAAAGATTACCTGCCCAAGGTCATAGGCCTCTAGTAAGAGGTGATATCAGGCTTTGTGCCCAGGGCTCTCTGATTCCTGAACATCAATTCTGAAATTCCTCAGGCAATGCTGATTGGATCCCAGTGTCTATAAAGGCAGAACAGGCACCACTTTGCAGGGGCAACACAGCTTGCCAGTGTCTCTGCCTCATGACTTGGTCTGGCTGTAATTGCGTGCCCTGGAGCTGAATTGTCGGACAGGGATGACTGGAATTGGAAGTTAGTTGGCAGGAGAATTATTTTCCCTCCTATCCTCACTCTGCTTCGCTATCCCTGTAACCTAGGGCAACTTAGGTTACAAAGGACAACCTTACCGGAGAGCTTATTATAAGGCTGCTCACACCTAGATGATCAACATCTGGGCAGTGCTTTCATTAAAGACAAATACAAATAATACCTACTGAGCTTGTTTTTATTTTATGTGCAATCTCATTGATGCATATAGTACTCTCAGCAAACGCACTTGGTTAAAAGAAGTAGGTACTCAGGAGACAGCTTACTATAATGAGTCAGTTTCCACATTGTTACTGAGCAGGACTTTGTGGTTAGAAGACTCTGGGGGGGGTAAAAATTGCTGTAATTAAAATACAGTAATTGGCAGGTTTGTGCAAAATACAGGTTTTTCTGTTTTGATTCTGGAAAAGCCAAATAAGAACATTGCATGTATGAGATTTTTTCCCCCAATATATATTTTCAGTGCCAACTGAAACTGAGCCGTTAAGAAATTTGTATCAGGGGTGCCTGGGTAGCTCAGTGGGTTAAAGCCTCTGCCTTCGGCTCAGGTCATGATCTCAGGGTCCTGGGATCGAGGCCCTCATCGGGCTCTCTGCTTGGCAGGGAGCCTGCTTCCTCCTCTCTCTCTGCCTACTTATGATCTGATCTCTGTCTCTGTGTATTCATAAATAAATAAAATCTTTTAAAAAAAATTGTATCGGGGGTGCCTGGGTGGTGCAGTTGGTTAAGTGATCAACTCTTGACCTCAGCTAAGGTCATGATCTCAGGGTCCTGGGATTGAGCCCCACATTGCTCTCCCCACTCAGAGGGGAGTCTGCTTGAGGATTCCCTCTCCCTCTGCCCCTTCCCACCGCTTGTACTTGCACTCTCTCTAAAATAAAAATTAACAAATCTTTAAGAAGGAATTTTGTATCATTCATAATGGGAAGGTAAACGAGAGGTCAGGCACACAGATCTGCATTACTACTGCAGGAGGGAAGAACGAAGCTGCCAGCCTTGTGCTGTCTTTGGAGCCAGGGCCAAGCAGAACACTGTGGGTCAAGACGAGATCTTTAGACATGAGTGCACAGACCCATATACTGCTAATGTGCAGGTGAGGGGTCGGGGTAGATTTCAGGGAATCAGTTTCTAGATCTCAACTTCCATATATATTTTTTTCTTTACTACCTATAGTCTCCTGCCCACCTTCAGTTTCCTCGGTAGGTCTTCGTCCACTGACAGTAACCCATGCATCCCTCGTCATACTAGGGTGCTCTTCAGACGCTGAGCTAGAAAAACTCCTGGACCCCAGACAAAGGGATGATTGAAATAGTGGTGTTGGTGTTGATGAAAATTAATGACTCTAATGACAGGCTAACAAATACTTACGCAATTCAGGTGGCATCCAATTCTTTATTTTCCAAAAATTGAAAGAGGACTTAATTGAGTTGTCAGTTGATCATTAAAAATAATTTTGATGATAGATCACCCTGAGATTGTTTCTGTCATATGTTCCAGAAGGAATTCAAACTATTGAGGAACATTATTACAATACATTTAAATTTCCATGTAGCTATTTGTGTGAACAAGTTTTCTCAGCCTTTAGATTAATAAAGGGGGAGGGGCAGATACGAATAAAATTGATGAATTCTGTCTAATTTTAGCAATATTCATCTACAGATGCATGATTTAATTGGAAAAAGTATTTCATTTGTCAGTCCTTATGTGGTGCATTTCTGAAGCCACTAATTTTTATTTTTAGTAATCATTTATAAAACATGTAGTATTTGTGTTTTTATCATTTGTATGCTACTAATAATATAAATCCAGAAGAAAAATAATTATGAGAGTCTTATGGTCAAGAGAAACTAAAAAATTCACATTTATCTATTCACGTGTGTAAGTCTACAAAGACCCTGTGACCATAAAATAATTTACATGTAAATTTTTCAAGTTTTCTGTGACCATAAGATATTTACACACATAAAACATTTTTCTGTGAATTATGCATATGTATTTATACTTAGTTTGCAGAAATATACAATAGAATGGTTAATAAAACTTTCAAACAGTAAAGTATTTTACACTGAGACCAAATTCTGTGGGGGAGCTGGGGTGGAACTATAAAATCAAATAGAAATTTCTGTTTCTCAAGAGCTTTTTCAGTTTTTTTTTTTAATGAATAATGATCAATGGCAAATAGTTCTGGTGTTTTGATTTAGTTGAATTCAGTTTAGAGAATCATGTTACAATTCAGTTTTCAAATGTCATAATATGATATCTTGGCAGTTAGATCCTCTGTAACTATTCAAACTGGAGCTGAAAAACTTGAGATGTCAACTTAAACGTGTGTGAGAGGAAGCTTAGTTGTAATTCTCTTAGGCATGCAAGCAAAAACACTGGGGAGAACATGGAGAAAAAGCATCATCTACTGAGAACCAGGTACCATTCATCTGGGAATATGGAAGAGATAAAGAACCTTAAAATCAGGAATGCTCTGGAGCTTTTTGGGACCACATGAAGAAAGGTGTTTGGAGGCGCATCTTCTATCCTAAGGTGGTGTTGAGAACTTTTAATTATAGTAATAATTTATTATTTAGATGTCTGCCTTTATTCCCTATAATCATGATTTCTTTCGTATATATATGAAGGTATATATATGTGTGTACGTGTGTGTGTGTGAGAGTGATCTGGTATGACAGTGAAGAGAAGGTTTTGGGTCCTTTTGCTAGAAAAAGTGAAAATCAGTGAGCCTGGGCTTCTGTGCAGGGTCCACTTGCATGCATTTCTATGATGGAAGGTAGGCAGCTCATCATTAAATTGAGCAGTGAGTTGGATGAGCTTCTGACTCGTTAAAGCCCTTGGGAGAGAACAGATCAAGCTAAAAGATGTTGTGTTTCAAGGATCACAGCAGTCTTTTCCAGATCGTGTGTGCTTGTGTGAACAATGCGTTTTTAGGAGTTGGAGCTAGATCTGATTGTGTACTAATGTCTGATGGGATACCACAGACTCTCAGAGCCAACCGAAAAGTTGAAGGTCTTCAGCTGGTCAGGGTGGGAGTTGGCAGATGGCATGGTCCAGACCACACCTGGCAAGCCCAGGCAGGGCAGATCCCAGGTGGAGAATCAAGAGGGAATCCGTGTGTGGTGGGGAGGGGGGAGGAAAGGTGTGGGAGAAGGAAAAGCCTGCCCTGGAAGGGCCAGAGGGGTCCTCTGGGAGGTATGTGCGTGGGACACCTGCTGGGGCCCAGTCCCCCTGTTGTCAGTCCGCACAGATACCCCACCTGCTCTCTTGACTTATTTTGGTCACTGCATTGCTCGACACACTACGGCTCACGGAGCCTTTCTCGGGGGCCATTTTCCACTTGGAATTGCCACTAGAAATGTCTTGCCATGGGGTTTCGCTGGGCCAGCGCCAGCCCTTGTGCATTTCCAGGCTTTGCCTCAGCCGGCACAGCTATGACTGGGGTGTCCAGCAGGTCATTGTGGTGTGTTCAGAGTGGGCAGGAGCCTTTGGGAGCAGGTGATTCCTAAATATTAACTATTTGCAGAGCCACACGAGATCCCAGTAGAACCCTTTTGGACTAACTGCTCACCACCTTTAAAAGAGCAGTGCAGGCTTCAAAGCCACTTCTGTTTTGCTCCATTATTAATCTCTTTAGGAAGTGATTCCTTTGGGAACCAGGATAAGAGGACCTGCTGCCTGCAAAACAGCTGCCTGCCCACTAAGTCTTTAGAAAGAGACAATGGAAAATAATCTAATAAAACAAGGCCTATTGTCCGGAAGTGACATTTCCCTCCTTCCCTTGAGTTGAAACACTTGTGTTGAAACATGGAAAAGTAATTATAAATTGGGGGCTAGGGAGGCACTGTCCTTATTGCGGTTTCTTTCTCACACAATGCACAAGGGAGATCATGCTTTCTCGCGGTTTGTTTCCTCCCTGGTGTTTGGACAGAATGCCTATAAAACCTGACAGTAAATTAATCAGGCAAATGTATAGAATGTCGGAGGGATTACATTGGGTTCTGGGTAATCATCGGTTGGCCTTTGAGCAGTTGACATGCCAGATGTCTTTGGGATCAGTGAAATGATAAATGTCCATGGGATTTGACTGGTTGTCATGAAGGGCTCACAGGAGGTAATTAAGCTTCTTTCTGGCTTCCAGGTTTTGCTCATATCTGAGACTGTCTTTTGGGGTAAGATCTACCTATATAGGGGTCCTTTGGGACGATAAGCCATCATTTTTACTGACGTATCTGTATAGCAGAAAATAAGATTGAGCACTTCATGGTTGAAAATGTGGGGAAAATGTAGAGAAAAAGGACCAAAATCCATCTATAATGCCATTACCAGAGATAATCTACTCTTATTCTTCACAGTGTTTCCTTTGTGTCTTTACATTTTTTAAATGTATTTGATGCATTCTTTTTAATAACAGGATCATATTATATTTACCATTTGGCATTATGGTTTTTCCACTTAATGATAGATTGCAAGCTAATGAATTTATCTCTATTACACAAGATAAACACTTCAAAATGTGAATTACTGTAATTTTAGGCAATTAGTGTAGTCTAGCTGTAGAGGAGCAATTGCCCTGATTTTTACCTCGGTTTATAATGCTGGCAGTGAGTATCTAAAAGTCACTTGTTATTTTTTCATACAGTGGAAATGAGGAATACCTGGCCTTCATCTGAGATCAGGTGCTTCTAATGGTTTACTTTTCACTAGAGATAGAGGACAAGCTGTCCCAGAAATTTGGGAAAACTTCTTACGAAGACATAGTGCAGGACCTAAGAGAGAATCTGTAACACTGAAGTGAGCCCATGAAGAAGAGATAAAGCCCCTGGCTTTTCTTTTTCTCACAGTGTTTCTCTTTTTTTTGGTGGACATTTCCTGTTCGACCAAGTGACTATTAGCCTTCTGGATGGAGGACATTTTCTTTAAGTTGCTGTAAAGAATCCCAAAATTCACAGCACTGGAAACTTACTGGAATATTTGCTTTAAATTTCATTTGTATAGTGTTATGGGCTGAATTGTTATCCCCTGAAATTTGTATGTTGAAATCCTAATCCTCAGTTCCTTAGAATGGGACTGCATTTGGAATCAGAGCCTTTTAAGAGCTGGTTAAGTTAAAATGAGGCCTTGAGGAGAGAGGGAGACAAGCTTTAAGAGACTCTTTATTTTATTTTATTTATTTTTTTTAGAGACTTTTAATGATAGAGAACAAAGTGAGGGTTGATAGAGGGAGGTGGATGGGGAATGGGCTAGATAGATCATGGGTATTAAGGAGGGCACTTGTGATGACCACTGTGTGTTTTATGTAAGTGATGAATCACTGAATTCTACTCCAGAAGCCAATATTGCATTGTAATGTAAACTAACTAAAATTTAAATTTAAAAAAAAATGAGGCCTTTAGGGTGGGCCCTAATCCTACTGACTGGTGTTCTTATAACAAGAAGAAATTCGGACACACAAAGTAACACAGGGGTATGAGTACCAAGAGGACGACCATGTGGAAGACACGGCAAGAAGGCAGCTGTCTGCAAGCTAAGGAGAGACCTCAGAAGAAAATGCAAACACCTTGATCTTGGACTTCTAGCCTCCAGAACTGTGAGAAAATCAATTTCTGTTGTTTGAACCACCCACTCTGTGGTATTTTGTTTTGGCAGCCCTAGCAAAACGAATAAGGCAGCAGAAGAGTCATTTGACATATTTGGGGATATGTTTTCCAACTATAATAATACGGAGAACGTTTCCATGGGGGTGTGAAGAAATGACCTTAGGAGGGCAGGGGCATAGGATAGAGGGAGGGGGTACCTAGTTGGATGCATGTTTTTGGGAAAGCTCTAGCTACTGGATCGTGAGGTTGATTCATTGTGTTCCCTTACATTATTAAGCTTTCTACCTTACGTTATTTAACATTACGTGATTCCCCATGGATCAAATATTAAAGGTAAAGGAAAAAGCACTACGTACAAAAAGAGAAAAAAACACCCTTATTTACACGGATGGTATTTAGTGAAGTAAAAGAAGACATTGTCAGAATTTTTTCTTATTGCAATCATTTACATAGTTTTTCTTTTCAAAAGCTAGTTCTGGGAAGCAGGTTGTAATTGTATTCATTAGTTATTTCTTTATGGCAAATAGGTTACTTATTTTTCCATTTAAGGGAAAAATTAATATCAGAAGTGACTTATTTCAGCCTTGCCAATGTGTAAGAAAATACAGAAGTTTCCGCCATTAAAGCGTGATCATCCTGAAATATTTGTTTTGCAAAGGAGGGTCTGGGACTGCTTGTGAAAGTTCTAATATTTAGAATTGAGGATATTTACCATGCTCTGGAGAATAAGTTGTGGGTGTGGAGGGGAAGTGGGTCTGATCTATATTCATGTCACTTTAGTCTGTATATGTGTGCTTGTGTGTGCATGCATGTGTGCATCTGTGTGCCGTGACTGTAGAGATTTTTCACATCGATAAATCACATTTTAAATGCATGGCAGTGGCTGCAACGTAGTGTCTGATTAGACCATTGTGCTAGAAAAACACACTTTTGGGCGCCTGGGTGGCTCAGTGGGTTAAAGCCGCTGCCTTCGGCTCAGGTCATGATCCCAGGGTCCTGGGATCGAGGCCCACATCGGGCTCTCTGCTCGGCGGGGAGCCTGCTTCCTCCTCTCTCCTCTCTCTGCCTGCCTCTCTGCCTACTTGTAATCTCTCTCTCTGTGTCAAATGAATAAATAAAATTAAAAAAAACAAAAAACAAAAAACACACTTTTAAGCACATACGGTCTTGCTTCTGAGTGTATACTGTCCTCTGAGGCAGTAGCTGACAATATTTCTGTATATCTCAGTATCTTATTTTTTTTTAAGATTTTATTTGTTTATTTATTTGACAGAGAGAGTGAGATTACACGTAGGCAGAGAGGCTGGCAGAGAGAGAAAGAAGCAGGCTCCCTGCTGAGCAGAGAGCCCGATGTGGGGCTCAATCCCAGGACCATGAGATCATGACCTGAGCCAAAGGCAGAGGCTTTAACCCACTGAGCCACCCAGGCGCCCCTGTATATCTCAGTATCTTGATAATTATTCATAGGGAGCATTTGGATTTAAAAATCTGGTTTTAAAATTTCTTAGATTACTTGAGCACTTTATCAGGTTTTCTGGATGCCTGAGATTTCCCTTTTAGTACCTAGTTAAGAATATTTCTTAAGAAAATATTTGTAAAAGATATTAAATATCCTTTCCCTCTTAGGGTATTTGGAATATTGCTTGCCCTTTGTGTAAATAATCAAGGTCATCATTATGAAAGCAGTTCTTGTTCTGGAATGTAATGATGTCTTTGGAGCTATTGAGTTAAGTATAGTTTACTCCTGCAATAAACCCTAAATATATATGATTTTTGAATGTTTTCCTTGCCTTTTATAGTTTTTTCCTCTATTTTGCTGTCACATCATCACTTCTAATTTCTTTGCTGCTTTGTATCCCCTTTGCCTCCTTGTAATTTGCTGCGTCTGCTTGCTTGTGGGAATGGAGATTATAATAATTGAACTTACAGTGGTTGTGTATAAATCAACTGCCTGAAAACGCTAAGAAGCTCTGCTTCAGGAAAAAGTACAAATGGAGTGTATGATACCTTCTTGAGTTGTTGACCTACTCAGATTAACACCCTTCTACGGGATGTCTGTTGTAGGTGAGTTCCACCCAGTGCTGACACTGGTCAGTGCCGTGAATTCTGGCTGGCGAATCACAGAAGTGATTTGTCTCCCTCCTCTCTTGTCAGCCCTGACCATTTTTGCAGGAGAGAAGTAAAAGTTTCTGTTTCTCTCAGTCTTGATTTGTACCTTCCAAGAGAGGCCATGATTCTTATCAAAGGCTGCAGGAGAAAGGCATGGCGAGTCCACAAATGCATAATTGAGGCTCCTGGGATTCATTCTACATCCCTTAGCTATCAGCAGGATGTGTTTCAAAAATTTCCTCATGGAGTCACCCACGGGATAACTTATAATCCCCTCACCTCCCCAAAAATGCTTTCATTAAAAGAACAAATATCTGGTTTGTAGAAGTCTCCATTTAATCCTTCAGAGTCTTCGATGATCTTGCTGTAAGTGGCATTTTATTTTTGGTCTATAAAATTTCATCCTTTTATCTTTGTTAACTACTGATGTTGCTTGGAAAACTAGAGCATCGGAGCAGTAGTGATAAAACAGATGGATGTGTTTCTTCTTCACAGGACCACCCAGGGTGGTGATATTTTTTCTTAGGATTGCCATGCTTAGCTTGCAATTTTTCATGGACTCCTGACTTAAAACTGGGACAGCAGATGTACCTGATTTTCCCCCTCAGTGATTTACAACATCAGCTGTGGTCAGCACTTACCTTGCCTAATTCCTTGTATTGCTTAACTATGTTTATTTTTTTTTTAAAAGATTTTATTTATTTATTTGACACAGAGAGAGAGAGATCAGATCACAAGTAGGCAGAGAGGCAGAGAGAGAGAGAGGAGGAAGCAGGCTCCCTGTTGAGCAGAGAGCCTGATGCGGGCCTCGATCCCAGGACCCTGAGATCATGACCTGAGCCGAAAGCAGAGGCTTTAACCCACTGAGCCACCCAGGTGCCCGCTTAACTATGTTTATAAAGGACATTTTTGTATGTATGCTGGCATTTGGCCCAAAATGAAGAGTCACTTTCTCCAGAGACTTTGACTTCTACAGCTCCAAACAATATATCCCGGTGAAAGCACCGATACCAGAATGAGTACGTATGATGGATCTGAGATGTAAAGACATTTTGAACTTGATCAGTACCTGATATTTTACTCATAAATACCAGATAACTTTTATTCCAGACCAAGAGAGTATTTTTAAGTACTCATGAATAATAGTATTTTTCTGCCAGAAAATGTGATGTGTGGTAGAGTCAATGATTCAAAAGTCATACAGTTTTCTACTTTTGATTTAAGTGAATCAGGATCATGACCGTATTATGCATCCGAGTCAATAGGTTTTCAAGTGCAGGACAGTTGTGAGGTATGGAGGGTGAGGAAGGGCTGGTGAGATATTTACTGTCCTACAAGAAGTTTTAATTTTATAGTGATGAAATTAAGATGCTTAAGAAGATCCTAGAGATTATTTAGTGTAATATGCCCCCCCCTCCCCTCTCCCAAGAAATAATTAAGGCCCAGCGTAATTAATTGAATTTAAGTTGACTCTAGCTGCATTTGGACCAGCAATTGAGGAAATAGTAAAAAGGTTCGGAGGCTTTAAAATGAGTGACTTAGGACAGTTTTGATGATTGATATCTTAAAGTAAATTCCTTGAATTTATATGACCCATCTCACTGGAGTTAGCTGTCTTTGCTCTTCTTTATTTTGCCATGAGCCTTTTAAATGAATAGGCTGGTTTTCTAATGTTCGTTACAGCATTAGCAGATTCTGAAATCAAGTGAGTTTTCTGTTTTGGTTTTGGTTTTGGTTTTGGTTTGGTTTTTGCCATATCTTCCGTTGTCTTTCACAAGACTTTACTTTTCTTGTAAAGGTGGGACAGACCATTGGATAACTATGCACTGGGAAGTTACTGGCAACTTTGGCCTACACTGAATTCAGGCCACGTGGCTACTGGCTGGAAGCTTGGCCAGTTTAGCTCCTTGACCACCTGCTTCTGTTTTTCTGTTTCACTTGTAAATGGAGGTGGTTCTTCTGGCACAACATCAGTTTCAAAAAAAATTCCTTGGAAGACCTTGGAAAGGGGGAGGCAGATGAATGATTGGGGTTCCTGGTTTTATTCCCTGAAGAATGACAGCTCTTAACTGAGATCATGGGACTTGGGTCCAGCTATAGGCCATTAGGCTGAATGAAATTTTGTCCACAATTGAGTTCTTCTGTAGTCGAGAACTACTGGAGATGTGTATGATGGGAACCTTGAAAATTTAAACCATTTTGCCTATTAGATTTTAAAACAGATATAATTATCAGAATTTATTTTTCCAAGTAATCGTTATGATCTAAGAGATGTTACTTTAAATATGTAATCTGTTTTTCAGTAATACTACCATTACTGAAAATAGGATTTTATTACAGCCTTATAAGGTCACTTTTTTTTTTTTAAACTTTAAGGGTTGTTGCTGGGTTGCTATATCCCATTATCTTGAGGGAATTGTGATTTGAATTTGAAGTCAAATCTATGCTTAAGGGTTTTGATTTGAAATAAACTGTGGGCTCTGAAGGCATCTCAGTGACATGGTATGGCCAAAGTAAATTATGAAAGTCTTCCAGAGTAGTTGCTTAGGAGAACAAAACACTTATTCTTGGCAGTGTTTATTTTGTTTTTCTTTTTAATGGCATGGTTCTATTGGTTAGGTCTTCTTATGCTTCTCATAAGCCTTTTCATTTCCCAAGATACCTGGTTCACGTTGTATAGTGGACATTGGTGTTCAAAGGGTTCTCACTTTCTTTGCCACTTACAGACATGATACTAAAGCAGCAGCAGCAGCAGCAGCCTAGCATGTGCTTTTTCTCTTGGGAAGAGAGAAATGGTAGGGAAGAGTGGCCTGTTGACTTATTTCTCAATCACAGGGGGGTGATACTGTAGGTTGTGACTCTGCCACAGGTCCCAGAAGGTGGCACTTACTTCAGAGGGACGGGTCACAAGGCATTCCACTGCTTAGGGTAGGGTGAAGAAGGTGAAGAGGATGTTTAAGTATTAGGTTGGTTTGGTCATCTTTGTGTTTTTGAGTGATTTCCAGATGTTCTCATTTACCTTGGGATACTTTTTTTAAAAAATTTATTTATTTATTTAAGAGAGAGAGAGAGCATGAGTGGGGTGAGAGGCAGAGGGAGAAGCAGGCTCCCCGCTGAGCAGGGAGTCCGATGCGGGACTTGATCCCAGGACCTCAGGATCATGACCTCAGCTGAAGGCCAATGCTTAACTGACTGAGCCACCCAGGCACCCCTACCTTGGTATACTTCTAACGGAATTTAACCTTATGCTTAATTCAGTTTCTCAGAGAAAGATACAAAATTTTTGATTTTCCTCATGTCATGTTAAGAAATGGACTTGATATTTAAATATCCATATAGGAGAATAGAGTAGTAGTTCTCATATTGCAGTTTATTGTAACCCAGGGAAAGAAACTCATCTTAGAGACATGTAACCACCTTAGAGACATAAACCCACCTTAGAGACATCCCACTACATATAAACATGTAGTGGACAGTTTTTGTTTGTAGTTGTAGATTGAAAGCTAAGTTGATACTCTGCTTAATATTAGTATTAACTAGAGTTTCTGCTGAAGTTAGTACTTAAACATTTTTATATTCCTTAGTGGATAGTTCTGTGTCTCATGAGGTTTTAAGAACATGTCTATCACCAATAAGTGGCACTTTCCCCAATAGTCTACAGTGAAGCTCAGGCAGACCCTACTTTATATTCTGGCTTTGTTGCTTAGTGGGTGTTTGAGCCTTAGCTTCCTTATCTGTATGAAGGACTAATAGTACCCCCCTCAGGATGGCTACGAGAATTAAATGAAGTAAAGCATGTAATGCATTTAGCACAATGCTTGCCATACTTAATGCTCTGGAAAGGTTTTTTAAATTCATCATAAATATTGAACATGAGTCAGGCTGTCTGGAGAGTTCTAAGTCTGGTTAGGTGAGATGGAGATCTGTCTGTTTGATTTTAGATAGAGCACATAAGCTTGGAGTATATTTGTATGAATGAAGTAATGCATATTTAGTATAGTTCCTGGCAAAGGATGAATTAGTAATCCAGACAGGTTAGAGAACAGCAACTGTGATTGTTATTTATCCCATTTTCAAAAAGTCTACCAAATCCATACCTTATTAATATGGCTATATATAGACGGTAAAACAATAATAAAAGTGTTACTAATATGGCTATATTTAGACTGTAAAAATAAAAAAACTATATATTTACAAAAACACTAAGTGAAAGTATGCAGGGTAATACTACTGTGATCAGAATATAAACCCGTTCTGGTGTGCCCAGGCGGCGCAGTCGGTTAAGCCTCCAACTCTTGGTTTCAGCTCAGGTTGAGATCGCAGGGTCCTGAGATTGAGCCCGTTGTTGGGCTCTGCGCTCTGTGTGGAGTCTGCTTAAGACTCTTTCTCCTTCTCCCTGGTGCATGTGCTCTCTTTCTCTGGCTCTCTCAAATAAATAAATCTTAAAACAACAACAACAACAACAACATAGACTCCTCCAAGATAGGATCTTTGTGTGTTTTGTTTATTGCTGTCTCCTCAGAGAGTAAAATGTGTCTGACATATAACAGATGTTCCAAAAATTGGAGTGAATGGATAAATGTGTACTAAACCCATTTTAGAATGTGGCTTGCGCATTCCCCTGCAGTCCTAACCGATTATGAATTTTTCCATGGCATGGTGATTAAGAATATGAAGTCTGGCCCTAGACAATTTCAGCTCATATCCACTTACTGGCTTAGGACCTTGGAGCAATTATGTACTTCTGTATGCCTCAGTTTCCTCATTTGTATAATGGGGTGTAATTGTATCTACCTCATTCGTTTTATTATGAGTATTAAATTAATGAATATTTATAAAGCACTTAGAGGAATGCCTTGCCTCTATTAAGCTCTATGTAAATGTTAAATGATTAAATTAAATGATGAAGTATTAAACGAGTAAATATTGAATAAGTAAATAAAAGGGACTTCTCTTTGGCTACCACTGATTGTGCCAGGAGTGGACATCCAACCCAGAGACTGACCTTGGCTGACATTGACATGTTGTTGGCCAGTCCAAGAAGAGGAGGTAGGTCAGATCCCTTTTCCAGGAAGGTATGCTTGGGAACTTGAGAAATTAAGCCAATTAGTTGTGAGAAAGTCGGTTTACAACCCAGAGAGGAGGGTGGCCATTGGAGGATGCATGCCACAGGGAGTGCCATGGGCCAGGGCAGCCGTGAGTGTGGAGCTTGTTGTACAGAGAAGGGGAGAGGTTGGGGGGAGGCCATGTTAGGGGGGCTGCATGTATGTAGCGTGCACTTCCTGTCCCCGCCCCCCTCAGCTCTTTGTTTGTATTGTAACTTGAGTGAAGCTCTGTTCTTGTGAGACAAAGGACCTGGGGTGATGAGTCATACACATCAACTTGCATAGTGTGTCTTAATTTGTTTCCCTTTGGTAAATGGGTTTTTGTTTAGAAAAAAACCCACCTGTTCTAGGATGTGGTAGTAGAGGCAGCGGTAGCTACAAGGGAGAACAGATTGACATTTGGCTCCAACACACTCAGACGCTGTTGTATTGCTTACAGTGTAATAGACCCAGAAATCTGTTACAAAGCAGTATTGACCTCTTTAGTGAAGAGTTAAGTATCCCGGGATAATTCAGGAGTGCTTGGAAACATCGTATGTTACCACGTAAGTGACTAGATCAATAAGAAAAGGTTAAATTGTGTTTAGTGTGGCTTCAAACAAAACAAAACTAAGGTAGAGAAGCATTCAGTTTGTTTTGGGAAGGTTTCCTGTAACATTGGGTAAATTTTAAATCAGGTGAAATTTGGGCATTGTAGGACTCAGAATTCTTTTAGTTGCAACTGATAACCCATGTGGAAAATGTTGACAGATGTAACCAGTAGTTCAAAGGTATGGCTGGCTTGGGGCAAAGCAGTACTCAGGAGGTTAAATGGAATGTCTTAGGACTTGCTGCTTTGGCTCCCAGTCTGTGTGGTTGGGTCTTCTGGACAGAGAAGAGAAGAGACCCTCTTCCTCCCAGTGTGTGTCCACAAAACTAAGCGAAAGGGCGCAGGTCCTGCTTGGGTCACATGCTTGCTTATAGATTTACCATTGTATCCTGGAGGATGTTGGCTGTGATTGGTCCCGTCTGGGTCACATGCTTCCTCTGAGGCACAGGGCCTGTGTTCTCCTGAGTGACAGTCCCACCAGAGTACGCAGAGTGGAGGAGGGGAAGTTTTCTAGGGGAGGAGTGTTGGCAGGAGAGAGATTTCCACTCCAGGGAAATGAATGGCAGAGTGTTTGTTATTCAGGAAACCACTCCTCCAGAGCTCTACTCTCTCCATGCCAGATAAATGAGGTTTCACACAATTTGGAGTTACTTGCTCTCTTTGGAAACACGCAGAATAAAAATTGTGCATTAAAAAAAAAAAAAACTACAGTACCATTTTTTTAAATCAAATTTTTAATACTTATTCTATAATGGAAATGGGCCCCCTTTTTCCCCCACTAGCTTTTAACCACCATAATAGTAATGATGTACTCCATTTCTGCCCTCCAAATCTTAAGAGGAAAGTTGAAACCAGTCTGGATGGGGAATAGCAACCGTGAGTTCAGAATACTCTTTAGTTTGGATGCTCAGGGTGAAGGCCTTTTGTCATCGTTTACTTACAGTCACAGTAGAAAGAAATTCTTGGCATACAGGTCCTCTGGTTTTGTTATGCCACATTAACCAAGATGTGTAAATGTCATAAGTGAACTATTGATATTGCTTAAGTGGTCTGGAGAGATTGTTCCAGAGCTCAAGTGTTTATGCCCAGGAGAGCTTAACCTACCTTCTTCCATAAATAAAGCATCCCTTATATCACGTAAATTAGCCCAATCTCTCTAAGACAGTCAGCTTGGACTGCATTTTGTTTTACCCTAAAAGGCTATGCTTCGTGAAATTCGAACGCAGAATTAATAAGCTGCTTTTGTGCTTCACAGGTTGGATAAAGACAGATCCTGGGATCAAAGCACAATCCTCTGGTAACCCTTTCTAGTCTAATTAGAATTTATAGGAAATAGCACCTTCCATTAGATTTTCCATGGTAGACATGACAGATGTATTGAGCTTTCTGTCCCGTTCCTGTGTGCCTAGCCAGATTGTTCTATGCTGTTCGGTACCAGGTTAAATGGCATGGTGGAAGAATTGGATTCTACCCCAGGCTCATGTCCCATTCAGTTTTCTAAGCAAGCCCAGCAAATCCACTAGTTCACAGAAGTCTCTTCTCAGCTTTTTCTTGTATATTGGATTTGTATGGGTCGTAATAAATATGTTCAGTATTCTCGAGATCTGTGTGTATGGAGTACATTTGAAGAGTAACTGTCCGTCTCCTGGTAGACATCCTGACAGGAAAGGAAACAGTGGGAAACCTGCCATTGATGGGCCTTTTCCGTATGTGTCGGCTTTCAAGGCCAGTTTTTAACGTTTAAAATCAGAAGACTCACTTTCGTTCTTAATTCTTTCTGCGTACCTGCACAGATGAGGGACATGTGTGTATCAGAGTACAGGAAGTGGAGGATCCCTGTGGTGACCCTGATGGTGGGCCTTGGGTCTGGCCTTACAGGACTCAGAGTCCGTAGCAGCGTGTGAAAAATACTTCCCAAGCCTCCATTCTCAGGAGAGAGTGGTGAGCTGTAAGCTGATGAATGCAATGATAGGTTCTTTAATCGAGGCTATAGCCAAGTACAAGCAATTTGTTTAGAAAGATAAATGCACAGAAAGCTAAAGTTTAACAAATTAATTGTTGTTCCCCGCTGAAGAAACATTGTTTTCTTTCCTGCCTTGGCCACTGACCTGGGCTGGGGCCATGAGGTGCCTGTCAAAGGAGACCACCCAGGGCTGTTGGGAAGATGTCTGGGAAACCTCTGACTACCATGTTCAGATTTTTGATGGTTTACTAGGAGATTAAGAGAGTTTTCAGAGGGCGCCTCGGTGCCTCAGTGGGTTAAAGCCTCTGCCTTCTGCTCAGGTCATGATCTCAGGGTCCTGGGATCGAGCCCCGCATCAGGCTCTCTGCTCAGCAGGGACCCTGCTTCCTCCTCTCTCTCTGTCTGCCTCTCCGCCTACTTGTGATCTCTCTCTCTGCCAAATAAATAAATAAAGTCTTTTTTTTTTTTAAAAAAAAGATAGTTTCCAGAGAAACCGGACAGGCCGGTAGGCCTTCTTTGTGCTAGCTGCTCCTTTTTAGGTGACTGAGAGAGAATCCTGTACCTCCTTACGGGCTTGCCTCGAATTTTTTTCCCCAGACGAAACTTTCCCCAGTAATCTCCAGGAGCCTGCAGGGGGTGTCTGCTGTCCGAAATCCCATGACATGTTAATGCTTTTAGAGCTAGAGATCACCCTGTCTTGTTTGGTGCTCTGGTACTGTGTGAATATACATTTGCCTCCCCAATTCAGTATTAGCCCACCAATTCAATCTGTGGAGTGTCTTCAGAAGAAATATGTAATTATCTCACTTGATATTTGTGAAAGCCCTTTGGGAGAGGTGCAGCGGGAGCCTGCATTTGCAGATGAACTGAGACAGGGCGATGTGGCTCTGGACTCACCTGTTTATGGCGCATTTGCTCTGAATGCAGGTGTCCTGTGATAGACAAATGGAGACTAGCAAAGTTGAGGCACAGCTCTTGTTACGTAGAAGCTTTCAGTCAGGCCAAGAAGAGAAGTTGTGTACTGTTACATAAAATACGTGACGGTTTATTTTGTGGGAAGTGGGAAGGGAGGACTGATCAGTGGGATAAGGAAGGCTTCTAGGGGAGAAGGGTGTCATACACGTACTGGATTTCAATGTATGGGTAAGACTTGGGCAGATACAGGACATCATTGTCAGGGAGATAACAGAGCAAAAGAATTAAGTACAAGACTCTGTTTTGAGAAGAGGAAGTAGGATAATTTGACTGGAGTGAAAAGTTTGTTTAGAGAAGCAGAAAGGAAATAGGTCAGAAACTCTGGTTGGGATCAAATGATGGAGGACCTTGGTGCTAGACCAAGGATCTTGTTGGGACCAAGAACATGGTGGAGGGAGGGGACAAAGTGATGAAGGCTGAGTGGTGGCAATGCAGCTGGGAGCTACTGGGAATGGGAGGAAGAGTTAAGAGGCTGTTGCAGAGGTCTGCCTGGTAAGTCCTTGGACAGAGTGATGGGAAGAAATGTTAATATCAGAGAGGGAAGGAAAAAGGGACAGCCCCAGTATGTGATGGGATGGTGGTGGGTTATATAATCTGTAGAGTGGTATAGACTTGGAAGGTTACTGGAGCTTCATTCGAAAAGAAGATAACAGATTTCTGAGACGCGCACATATGCGGTGATATACTGATAGGTAGAATATCAGAGGGCCTTCGTTATACTCAAAGAGCTAAATTGTGGCTGACCCTCTCTTCGGCTTCTGTAACATCCTCCATAGCATCTGGGATAGATAGGACACTTTACCAATACATATTGAATTCAGTGATGAGATTCTTTTAGTGGATTTGTAGTAGTTTAAATGAAGCTGGGCTGAATCTTACCTTAAGTGTAGACCTTATACCATAGTTATAGTAAAGGAGACCAAACCAGGACTATTTAAAGTAGTTATGGGTACATAATGATTTTTAAAGCACTGTCAGGAGCTGGAGGAACATCCTTTTATAACTAAATTATTGAGATGCTAATTAAAGGTAGTTTTCAGCCATGTACTACAAAAGATTCCTTATAGACTTTTATTGGGCAAAACTTTGGACTTTTCCAAGTTTATGAAATGTGATAGTTTCTTAGAAATTTTCAGGATTTGAGACTGTTAGTCTTAATAGAGAGATTTCTTATATATGAATAAATAGGATTCAGCATTTTAACAGACTGTCCAAGTGTTATGTTGAAATATAAATGCATGCTGTACATATTTATTCATATACGGAATATAACTGGTCACCCAAAGATCTGGTGAATCTTAAAAAAAAAACTTATATCAAAATGGTGTAATCCAAAAAGCATAACAAAAACAAAGGTATCACTTACCCAACCATATTAAGTACTAAACTCACTATTGTATCTCTATTCCAACTTCCTTTGTCCACAAAGTATTTATCGAATTCATATACGTACTAAGCTGTAGGCACTGGGATGCAGACGTAAGTAAACCTGTCAGTAGTACCAAGTCCACCCGGGTCTCTAACTAGAAACACGGGCATGACCCTGATCTATTGCTTCCTGTGTTTCTGAGACCAGCATCATCAGTGTCATCGGGGAACTTGGAGGTGGAACCCAGCAATCAGTTTGAACAAGTGCTCCCTAGTGATTCTAATCAAGGCTAAAGGCTGAGGTCCATAGGCTCTCAGTCAGAGCTTCCATGAGAGAACTGTATGTCAGTGTTAATAGTTCCCTTTTAACTCTGTATTTTATTTTATGCACTTAACATTTTGAGAAACATTTCTGGGCCTCCACTGACTGCAAAAGTGGTCTATGACACAGAAAAGATTAGTTAGGAATCCTGTTGGCCTATCTCTCTTTCTCCCCCTTTTTCTCTGTAATCCATTAGTTCATCACATGCTATGGATGCTCTTTTTGAGGTACCTGTCAAATATTCCCTTCCTTCTGTATCCCCAATGTTATTAATTTAGCTTAAGACTCATTTCCTTCTTCAGCTATTGAAACCACAGCTTAAGTGTCCTGCCTCAACAGGCTTACTGGTCCCCCAACTCATCCTCTGCCCTGTAGCCAAAGGAATCGTTCTTAGGTATGAATCATGTACTTGTCATTGGTCACATGGGATCAAGTTCAAATTCTTTAGAATGGCTTGCAAGAAGTTTTCATGGTCTTGACCTTGTCTGCGTTTTCAAGGTCTCCTCATTGTACTTTAGCCTGAGCAGAAAATACCCTACAGTTCTTTGACTATACCATGGTATCTTCACCTTTCTGCATTCCTCCACCTGGAATATCCCTCCCTTACTTCCTTGCCTGCAGAACTTATATTCACACTTAAATTCTATAGCCAGGTGTTCCTTAGCAACCCAGGCTATGTGAGTGGCTCTGTTCTCTGAGCTGTTTAGTGTTTTTCCTTCAAATAATCATTCCAAAAATTATTTGTTATATGTGCTGGCAAAGCGAGCATTCCAAAAATTATTTGACCACAGTGTTCATATTTTCAGAATCTTTGCTACCCAAGGAAGACCTTTCCAGCAGATTACTTAGGTGTGTAGTTGCTACAGGAGGGTGCTTGTTCAGCCTAGAAATCTTCTTACCTCTGCAGAGTGAGCCGACAGCTGGTACAGAACCTTGTATGGCATCATTCAGGGCAGGGAGGAGAAGATGATGTCCCCAGTGGCCGCCACAAGGAGGGGGTGGGATGGGCACTCTGTAATTACTCTCATTGTCTGGTTGCCAGGCTGCTGGGGGCCAAAACACATTTGAGGTATTGTGGTTTGAGCTCTTGTCTCAAATGATGGGAACTATAGATGACTGGGGCTCAACCACAGTGAATACCTTTAAAAACATTTGTGCCCAACCTCCCAATATAAAAGTCAAACACAGTCATTATCAGAATCTAGGGAAATAGGAGAAAAGTGTGAGGGGAAAGAATTTATATGTTGTTCTATCTCCTAGTGAAAATTGCTCATTATAAATTCTTTTATTTTTTTTAGAGATTTATTTATTTGAGAGAGAGTGCACGTGCACGTGGTGGGGGAAGGGGCAGAGGGAGAGGAAGAGAGAGTATCTCAAGTGGACTCCCCTTGAGCTTGCAGCCTGACAGAGGGCTGGATCTCAGGACCCTGGGTTGATAGCTTGAGCAAAAATCAGGAGTCAGACGCTCAACCGACTGACCCACCCAGGCGCCCCTCACTATAAATGCTTGATACATGTTTTAATGGTTACATGAAATTCCACTGAATGAATGTGTCTTTGCTTACATAACTCCAGTGTAATGGAATGTTAAGGTCCATTTTCTTCCTTTATAAATAAAACTGCATTGAGGGGCACCTGGGTGGCTCAGTGGGTTAAGCCTCTCCCTTTGGCTCAGGTCATGATCTCAGGGTCTTGGGATCGAGCCCTGCATTGAGCTCTCTGCTCAGTAGGGAACCTGCTTCCTCTTCTCTCTCTGTCTGCCTCTCTGCCTACTTGTGATCTCTCTCTCTTTCTCTCTGTCAAATAAATAAAATCTTAAAAAAAAATTGCATTGACTCTCTTGAAATGTGTGTGTGTGAATAGTCTTTAAATAATCTCTCTAGCCAAATATATAATTAAGGATGTCAGTAATTATTCTTGAACTCTCTTTTTATTTTTCTAAGTTTTAATCTTAAAGATTTATTTATTTTTGAGAGAGTGTGAGCAAGGAGAGGGGCAGAGGGGGAGGGAGAGAGAAAGGGAAAAGGAGAGAATGTCAAGCAGACTGTGCTGAGTGCAAGTCCATCATGGATCTCGATCTCACGACCGTGAGATCATGACTTGAGGCCAAGAGTCGGATGCTTAACTGACTGAGCCACCCAGGCTCCCCGAGTTTTTATTTTAATCCCAACTAGTTAACATACAGTGTAATATTAGTTTCAGGTGTATAATATAGTGGTTCAACACTTCATATATTACTTGGTGCTCATCCTGATAAGTGTATTCCTTAATCCCCCTCACCTATTGAACGCAGCACCCCCCAACCTCCTCTCTGGTAATCATCAGTTTGTTCTCTATAATTAATGAACTCTATTTTACCATCAAACATTTATTAAGAAGTAGAACAATGCTGGATAATTCTCCCCCTACACAGTAATATAGTCTCCATATCTGCTACTTGGGAAAACGACATCATATAAAGTATCATTTAAACAATTTTATATGGTTTTTATAGTCTCTATTATAGAATGTCATGCTTTGTGAGATAAGAGAGGAACATGCTTTAGCTTTCTGGCTCATTAATAAAGTATAGTTGTAATTAACCAAATATTAAAAAATGAGTACAGTTTATAATTCTTTGCATAAAATTTTTGCAAAGTTAACATGTAAGCTCAGATGTAATTTTCTTTTTTCTTCATTACCTCACTTCTAAGAAACCAGGCATTTTTATAGTTGTTGATGAAGTATCTCATAATTGCCTGGTAAGTTCCAAGGGTGCAGTTCTTTCGGATTGAGAGGATGGGGGAGGATGGAAGGAGAGAGACTAATGTTTTCGAGCTCATGTGCTAGACGCTGAGAGAGAACCCCTTTCCTCCCAGTTGTCCCGAGAAGATGGTGTCGAGATCCCCATTATAGAGATGAAGATGCCACGGCTCAATGAAGTTACCTTGTTTCAAGGTTGTGTGGCTTGTAAGAGACCCTCGTCCATTAGCCTCCAAAGCCCGTGTTCTTGTTACATCTAAGTGCCTCAGGGTCCGTGAGCCCTGTGAACAAAAAACTGGACTATGATTTTTGTGTGGAGTGATGTCATTACTCTAGAGCTGGGCTGTCCACATGTGGCTCTTTACATTTAAATCATTTAAATCGAAATAAACTTAAATCCAAGTTAAGATTTAGTTTCTTGGCCACACTGCCAATTTCAAGCACTTGATGGTCCCATGTTGCTAGGGGTTACCACATCGGATAATGCAGATAGAGCATTTCCATCACATGAAGTTCAGTAGGACTGTACTGGTCTGGAGGCTGCCTCTGGGAAAGTCCTTACAGGGTCCTGTCCACTGTCTTAACAGAATCGGTAATAAACGTATAAATACTTCTTTGGGACTTTCACTCACTCACTCTTAGCCAGTCCCACTCTCCTATCTTTCTAAACTCTGGAATCTACACTGTCCGCAGTCTGGGGGCTCCTGACTTAAAGACCAAGAAGGCTTGCATAACCCACTGGTTGGGGATTGCATCTTTAACCATCATAGTAGTTGATACGGAATATTACCTTAAAAACATTTTTTTTTTAATAGATTAGACCATGAGAAGGGTAGTGATTTCTGTTTCTTTGCGTGAAAAGTTCCAAACTGTCGATCTGCCAGGTACAAATTATTATTTTAAATTCAATTAATATTTTCTCAGCAGAGAGTCTTTTTTTTTTTTTAAGATTTTTATTTATTTACTTGACAGAGAGAGAGAGATTGAAAGTAGGCTGAGAGGCAGGCAGAGAGAGAGGAGGCGGCAGGCTCCCTGCTGAGCAGGGAACCAGATGCGGGCCTTGATCCCAGGACCCTGATCAGCAGAGAGTCTTAATTCACTTGGGGAAGAATAAACCAAAATGGGGAGGGATTAGTGAAAACTGAAATTCAGGATGTAGTTTGGTGAATTTTGAACATATTGATATTAAAATCCTTAATAATCTGTGTTCAGGAAATTTTTTGGACACAGGGAATAGACTTTTTAAAGGACTTTTGTGGGGGGATACATAAAAAGAGTTGTAACTTACTGTCTGTGTATTTTATTATTATGGCATTTAGAAGTAGTAGGACAAAAGAGGTCATTTTGCCAAGTGAGGCAGCGTTGTAAAAGGAAAAAGTACTTTGCTGTGGATCTCTAAAAAGCAATGTAACCTCTCTGAGCTTTGTCAGTTTCCTTATACATTTCTCCATAAATAAATTAGAACAGTGCCATCTGCCTTGCTTGTCAGAGACATTGGCAGCTCAAGTGAACTCACCGTAGGGCCTGGGAAACAACCAGTGCGGTGCACACGTTAGCATGGCTTCGTTTCCTGGGTCCCCTCTTGTCTGAACCTTGTTTTGAAATCTGAGCAATGGTAAGGTATTGCCCGAGGCCTGGCTCTCCCGACGCGTTCTCTGCTGTTCTGCATCTCGGACACCCGCTGACAGTGAAGGATCTTGTTCTTAATAGAGGGTCAGTAGTGATATGATTGACATGATGAAAAATACTTTGTTTGAGGAGGAGGAATCCTGGTGCCATGAGCTGTCTTCCTTTTATGAACTCGTTCACCCTGAGCCAATATTCCTGGGAGATGAGAGAATCTTTATCTCATGGAGGAATAAATACCAGTCTCCGTCTTAGCACTTCTCTCCCAGAGAACAGTTGTCTTGATATATAGTAGACAATACTCTATGTATCAGCTGCTATCTTTACTCATGAAAGGGGGAAGTTATCTAACACATTTACTAGTTAAGTCTAGAAGGACGTTGTGACAAATGTAGAACATC
This sequence comes from Ailurus styani, assembly GCA_002007465.1. Classification (NCBI taxonomy): domain Eukaryota; kingdom Metazoa; phylum Chordata; class Mammalia; order Carnivora; family Ailuridae; genus Ailurus; species Ailurus styani. Next base: position 265,211 of record LNAC01000158.1, on the reverse strand, counting down.
ATTGTGCAATTTCATATTAATCTGCATTTCAGAAAGCAAGTGCGAAGACAAAAGAGTTGTTTAAACAATATCCAAGCAGTATGGGGATGTCGCCTTTAGCTGGCGACTCTGGGTAGTTACTGTCCTTCTCAAATTTATACTTTATTCAGGTGTGGTGTCACTTACCTGACCTAAGTAAAGATTACTTATTCTTTTTACCTTAAAAATATATATAAAAATATATATTTATATGTATAAAATATATATGTATGTGTGTGTATGTATATACATATATATGTGTGTATATATAATATGCCACATCATTAGATTACTTTAACAGGAGGTTTGTCATCTATATCACAGTGGTTCCTTTTTTTTTTTAATTTATTCATTTGACACAGAGAGAGAGATTATAAGTAGGCAGAGAGGCAGGCAGAGAGAGAGGAGAGAGGAGGAAGCAGGCTCCCTGCTGTGCAGAGAGCCCGATGTGGGCCTCGATCCCAGGACCCTGGGATCATGACCTGAGCCGAAGGCAGCGGCTTTAACCCACTGAGCCACCCAGGCGCCCACAGTGGTTCCTTTTTATTACCGCTAAGTTTTTAGCCTGGATGCTGATACCACTGAAATGCTGTTGCTTTCAGTCCTGTGAAGGACCTAGTTTGCTGCCTTGCACACATTGCTTGCTGGATCAGTAGCTGGGGTTGGTAGAAATTGGAGGGTGATCTCTTTGTTTTGCTAGGACAGTGTGTCCTTCAAACACATCCCACATTCTATATTGGAACTGGCAATTAACTTTGCAGTTGGAATAATGTTATAAATAATGGGTTGGTTCCCAGAATGGCCCACCAAACTAAATTAACCCATAAAATGGCTTAGCTGATAGAGAAGCACATGTGCTAGGATCTGAAGATGCTCTCGAAAACTGACTTAAAGCTAAATTTTACACAGCCAATAACTTAAATTGGTAAGCTGGGAACTGCTTACTCATTTTTTAAATATAAATTCCAGATAACATATCTGTTAAACTTTATTTCTGACTTCTTAGTGTAGAAACTTCTTCCCTTCATAGAAACTTTAACCTGAAAGCTAAAACAAATCAAAATTTAGTAACTGGTGGAAGCTGAACTAAATTTAATGTCTGCTTTATTTGCCAGAATTTTGCTAAAAAGCACTGTGGCTTTTAGATTTCTTTTCTTTTGATTAAATGCAATTTTGAAATGGTCTCATTTTATTGATTCATACTGGTTTTCCTTTGTTGTAAAGAGAATTCTGTAAAAAATCAACAAGTCAGTACATGGTGGTGGTAACAAAGGCATAAGTCTAAGAATGTATTGTGCTTCATCCTGCAAAGGTAAATACAGTTCATTGTAACCTACTGTTGAAGTATAAAGACTATAAGATAAATATTTCCCATCTATCATTCCAAGCTCTATAGTCTTTAAATTACTTTTGAAACAGATACTGGTATCATGTGTGATCACTGATCCTATTTCTGTCATGTTTTTGAAATGACTAAAGCCAAAAATATGTTTAAAATCTTATTACATCATAGATGTTTGCCATCACAGGATCTTTGTTTGAATAAATGTTGATGTTTTCCTGTTTTACTCAAGGACTTGAGACACGTCCTTTAGCTTGGTGGCTGCAAACTGTGAAAGTAGTCCTAAGAGTCAGTCTTTGGTATGTTTTGAGTGAGGGAAGAGGTTTTTTTGGTGGCTTAAAATCTGTGACAGGGTCATTAGGAGGGCCTATCTCCCTTTTTTTTTATTTTTAGTTGAATGGAGAAACAGCACCTTCTCATTTCTGCAAGCTAAGAAATGCTGCACATGTTGCCTTCCCATTGGAATCTGTGACTTGCCCCCCATCACAGGGCAGAGCTGTCTTTAGGAGGCTTGCTGTGTGGCATGTGGGGCCAATTATCATCACCATGGCTATTTCATTTGATGGGGAAATCTGTAGTAAATTAAGAATATTAAGTCTGTTTGTTAATATTGAAGTCTTTATTATTTATTTATTTATTTTTTTAGATTTTATTTATTTTATTTGACATAGAGAGATTACAAGTAGGCAGAGAGGCAGGCAGAGAGGCAGGCAGAGAGACAGGGAGAGGAGGAAGCAGGTTCCCTGCTGAGCAGAGAGCCGGATGCCAGCCTCCATCTCAGGACGCTGAGATCATGACCTGAGCCGAAAGCAGAGGCTTTAACCCACTGAGCCACCCAGGCGCCCAATATTGAAGTCTTTAGAAGCCAGCTGTGCCAAAACTGTTGCTTGTATTTGTAAAGTTTGTTAAATGCTAATCCTCTGTCATGGAAAGGTCTTACTGTCCATTTTCTGAACTTGCACTTACATAGTAAATGGAAGAGTTATTTTTTCTTGAGCTTTTTTTTTAAACTAAAGTTGAGCATGTGCCTTTACATAAATAGAGCATGTGAGAAAATAGCATTTATTACTCCTTTGTATGCCTTTTAATGGATTTTAGTTTTTCTCTCTGTCTCAGAGGCAACTAGGCATGTAGTAATTGCATTTTACCTTGAATCAGCTGGAGTTCATTTTCTAAAAAATTAGCAGCAGTTTGGTGCTGTAGGTAAAGATAGGTGGCTCTTTGTTCTCCATTTGTGTGTGAATGCTGTTTCTCCCATCACGCTGAATCTCTAGCCAGACACAGGTACCTTTTCAATAATAGATTTGTGTAGGTTGTTGGGTCACGGAAACCTTTATGTTAAATTATACCTTTCTGTCCTCTATCTCTCTACTTCTTGCTGAACTTCCCTCATTATTGAAAAAAGACATTCATTGGATAAAGACAAAAACAGCCAAGCTTTTTGTGAGACAAGCGTTCAGTGACTCACAGTAACACAACTTCATGTTTGCTGGGTTTAACCGCAGCATGAAAATGGGATTTGGGAAAGGGTGCTGCACTAGAGTGTATGACTCAGAGATGCATAGTGATGAGGGGCTCCAGACAGAGGGGTGTCCATCTGAATCTCGAATGTGCCTGCCTTCCCTGGGGAGCTGAAAATCAAGTGGATCCTTCTGCAGCTGTCTTTTCCACCCGAGTCGGGTGACAGTTGGGGTATAGGAGGTATGCTGTGGAGTCACTCCCCTTTTAACTGCTAAGTAATAGCTGCTAGATTTTGAGTAAGTACCTGACGTGCATTATTTTATTCATTTCCTACAATCTTCTAAGGTACACATTATGATTGTTGGACACATGAGGAAGCTGTGGTGACAAGAGGCTGATGTAGCTGCTGGGTCTGGGCTGCCAGCTCAGGGTCAGGTGCTCCAGCCCCAGGCTTGAGCTGTTGCACTGTCCTGGCCGGGGGTACACATCTTTGCTGTTGTAAAACGGCTCCAAAGAAGGCTGTTGCGTCACCATCCTAGAAACTGGCCCCAGGTGTAAATAAAAGTATATGGAATGAAGTTACTCTCCCCAAAGTTGAATGTCATGTACTTGAGAGATATTGGGCTTAGTGGAGGTAAGGAAGCAGTGCTCCCACCCCGACCCCCTACCCCCACCCCACTCACTAATTCAGAAAGACCAGTCTTGAAGGGGTATGTGTGACTGAAACAAATGAACCTTGCCCAGTCTGTCAGCCTCCCCAGTCCGCCTGGAGCCAAGTGGTGCCTTGTAATTAAGTTGTGGAGATGCTGTTGGTCTTGCTAATGTTTTAGAAGGAAGTGGCTAGGAAATGGCGTCTGAACATTTGGAAGCCCTGAGAAGGGGCTGCAGTGACACATGGGGACTTGGAAAGCTGTGGGGAGCGCTGGAGCTGTATCGGAAACTCAGAGCAAGAGCTGACAGAGGTGAGGTGAACGGGTGTTGGAAAAGCACCTCAGGGAAGAGCAGTGAGTGGCAACGAAGCTGCTCATCAGTCTAACGTCTGGAGGTTTGCATGGGGAGCAGGAACGACTTGCTGTTGAAATGGTAGGCTTTGTTTCTGTTGTTGAAGGAAATAATTCACAGTGCTCCATAAGAGGGGAGAAGCAAGATGAGGCAAGGTTATCTCTCAGGTGAGGGGTGGAGCCTGAGAACCACCTGACTCAAAACGTCTGGAACACGCTGCCTGTGGAGAAGGACTCATTCATGAAGTGGAAATAATTGAGTCAATTGAGACTCTACCCATGAATTACCCAGTCACTGGGTAATTTGTCCCCTGATATTTCTGCCAACTATAATAAAACAATATGCATTTACCACTGCAGTTGTAACATGTGATGGACATTTTGGGAAATGCTTGGTTATAAAGGTAACGTTAGGGTCTTAGGAGGAGAAATTCCTCAGGCAGGAAAGTATTTCAAAGCTTTGGAGTATGACCTCTGTTCATATGTAGACTTAGACTCCTACTCGTTTTGTTATTTTAGGCAAATTACTCAACTTCTCAGTCCACATTTTCTTTTCTGAAATGTTGGACAATAATAACACAGAGTGCTTTTGTGAGCATGAGAGATGGTGCCCGTGAAGCACTTCACACCTTGTTCTGGTCCAGGGTAAGTGTTGAGTAAATGTCAGCAGCTGTCGTCTGTCCTCCATCCTCCCCATCGGCTGAGCATGCGGCAGTCGAACCTGGGCCAGAAGCCTCCTCTGGGGGCTGCCCTGAGGGCGTGTTTCAGAAGCCTTGCCTGCTGATGTGTGGAGCAGATCGGGTGGCTTGCCCTGGAAGCTCTTTCTGTTTTCTTTACCAATAGCTTTCATCCTTCTTCCAGATGTCCTGAGGCCAGAGAGTAGTACATATCAAAAATAATATCTTCTAATGAGGGCTAGGTTTCTTTTCACAACTTACGTGAACTTCTCTTCTGTCTAGGGTAGAATAGTTGATTTTCTCTTTGTTAGGCTTTTATCTTCTGCAAAATAAGGGTACATTGTATATTTTTTTTTTTTAAAGATTTTATTTATTTATTCATTTGACACAGAGAGAGAGACCACAAGTAGGCAGAGAGGCAGGCAGAGAGAGAGGAGAGAGAAGGAAGCAGGCTCCCTGCTGAGCAGAGAGCCCGACGCGGGCCTCGATCCCAGGACCCTGGGATCATGACCTGAGCCGAAGGCAGCGGCTTTAACCCACTGAGCCACCCAGGCGCCCTATTTTTTTTTTTTTTAAAGATTTTATTTATTTATTTGACACAGAGAGAAAGATCACAAGTAGGCAGAGAGGCAGGCAGAGAGAAGAGAGAGGAGGAAGCAGGCTCCCCACTGAGCAGGGAGCCCGATGCGGGCCTCGATCCCAGGACCCTGAGATCATGACCTGAGCCAAAGGCAGAGGCCTCAACCCTCTGAGCCACCCAGGCGCCCTGTATATTTTTTTATAATGTTCTCTCCCTTTCTTTTAAATTTCTTTGTTTTATTTCTGTTTCTACAGAGTCTTTTTTTTTTTTTAAGATTTTATTCACTAACTTGACAGAGAGAGACACAGCTAGAGAGGAAACACAAGCAGGGGGAGTGGGAGAGGGAGAAGCAGGTCTCCTGCCGAGCTGGGAGCCTAATGCCAGGCTTGATCCCAGGACCCTGGGATCATGACCTGAGCCAAAGGCAGATGCCCAATGACTGAGCCACCCAGGTGCCCCATCTACAGAGTTGTTAAGAAGACCCTAGATTTGGGGTGCCAGGGTGGCTCAGTCATTAAGCATCTGCCTTCAGCTCAGGTCATGATCCCAGGGTCCTGGGATCAAGCCCCACATCAGGCTCCCTGCTCGGTGGGAAGCCTGCTTCTCTCTCCCACTCCCCCTGCTTGTGTTCCCTCTCTTGCTGTGTCTCTCTCTCTGTCAAATAAATAAATAAAATCTTAAAAAAAAAAGAAAAGATCCTAGATTCTCACAAACTGAGGGTTTATCAGACCATGTTGGTGTGGTAACAGAAAAGTTATCATATGTGCTTTGAATCTATACTCTGAAAGTCCCATTCCCGAAAAGAGCCAATGGGCTCAATGCTTGAACATAGAACTAGTGGTGTATTCAAGTGGGAAGCTAAGGATCCATCATGACGAAGGGATGGCCTTGACTCTCTTGCAGAGCCTGGTATTGGTCTTGCAGCTGCATCCTCCCTTATTCCATGTATGTTAAGGAGTCCTAACTCGCTGTTGACTGCCATGAGGAATTTCCACAGAGAGTCTCTGTATACACATGCCAAAAAGAGATGTGTTAGCAATTAACTTTTAAGACTTTGAAAAAAATTGATTAAATAAGTGGTGTTCCAAAACTCAGGAACAGAGCAAGACAAAGCAGTACAGCATTCGAGGACCTGGCCCCAGCAGCCCACCTGTTTGGGTTGCAGCCCACTCTCCAGCTTAGTGGTTGTGCGATCTCAAGCTGGCCGTTCCACCTTTGCGTGCCTCAGGTGGCTTATTGTAAAATGAGACTATTAGCTGCTCTCTCCTAGGCTTGTCTTGAAAATTAACTGAGTTCACGTTTATAAAGTGTTCAGAATAACACCTGGCACTATATAAATGTTTGTCAAATAATTAAATACTGAGAATTGATGAGTCATGAGTATCTGGTGAGCTGATTGGTCTGTTTCTGCAGAAGACTGCAATACAGGCCAGCATTGGTTGCATCCATTATCTGATGGCTTCCATCAATGCACGAAATCTAAGGGCTAGATTGTGAAACTGGATATATTTCATTGATAAACTGTCTTCATTCCTAAGCATGATACTTCAGATCCTCATACTAACATGAAGTCCCTTATATTTTTTTATCCAGTTCTGAGGCATTCTACCTCTGTATACACACTTTAATGTCTGAAAATTATATGAGTCTTAAAATCAGTGGATCTGTTGAATGTTGCCACCCCTCCCCCAGTAAGGCTTTATTTGATTAATGCTGCAGTGAAAGAAAAAAACAAAACGAAACTTGGTTGTCTTTGAACAAGGAAGCAATGATGATTCATGGGTCCACACGAAGGTGCTGAATGTGTGCTCTGAGAAGTATAAAATCAGTGTCTGGGACTGAGACGGCACTCCACCTGCCCACTGAAGGCGGGAGCCGCTTGTGCAGTAGCCAGAGCCTTCTCCTCAGCCCCAGGGAGTTGGACTTCAGGGCCACAAAGGGGCTTCCTTGCATCCCCAACCCCAAGGAGCTAGTTACCCCTTGGGTCCAGTACCTGTGTGTCTCATCATCACTGAATTGAATTTGGCATTGGATTTGTATTGACAAGAACTTCGAGGTGATTCCTGTAAGAAGCCTCAACCATTTTAAAATCCAGGAAGAAGGGTGCCTGGGTGGCTCAGTCGGTTAAGCCGCTGCCTTTGGCTCAGGTCATGATCTCAGGGTCCCGGGATCGAGTCCCACATCGGGCTCCCTGCCCGCGGAGAGCCTGCTTCTCTCCCTCTGCCTCTGCCTGTCCCTCTGCCTACTTGTGCTTTCTATTTCTCTGTCAAATAAATAAATAAAATCTTTAAAAAAAAATCCAGGAAAAACAACTGTGGCAGGAATTTGTAACTAGGGAGCCTATGAACAGAATTCCAAGGTCTCTGCACTCGAATGGGGGGGAAAAATCCTCATTTTCACAAATCCCAAGCTGAAATTTAGCATTTCCTTCGGTTATGACTGCAGACACCAAATCAGATTAGTATTCAGCATTTGAAATTACAACCCCCGTGAAATAAGCCACTAGATCCTGTTATTCGGTGGGTTAATAAAGAAGCACAAATGCAACTATATCAGAATTTGTTTTTTTAATGTTTTGATAACTATATTTCAATATATTTGTGTTACTTTGTCATCCCCTGCCTTTTATGCTTAAAAAAAAACAAAAAACAAAAAACGTTATTCTGAGATGAAGTCGATAGGCTTCCCCAGATTGCCAGCCGGGGTCCGGAGTACAGAAGTTAAGAACCCTGTTTTCCAGTCCTTTGCCTCTGTATTAGTTCCACTTCTCAGCCATTCTTCTGTTTTCTTCCCCACCATGTCCCTTTGCCTGTGCTCTGGAGAGGAGAGATGCAGACTTCTGAAAGGTTCAGTATCTATTGTGTCGCTGGCATCTTTTCTATATTTTTGACTCTGGCAGTGGAAATTCTTTGGCCGTATTTTCTATGGTTTATACATCTTAGAGGAGGAGACTGTCTTTAGGTTTTCTGCGTCTTCGGTACAATGCTATCTACATAAACTTCCAGTGAAAGGTGCTGATCCACTGACCGTTTATTGGAGAGCTGGCGACTGTGAAAGCAAGACACAGAGAGCAGAGGACATGCAGCTCTGGGAGCAGGGAGGAGAGGCCAGAGAGGCTGTGCTTGTGCAGATGGATAATATGAGGCCCGAGGGGAGAGCCTTTAGAGGCTGTGAAATGAGTTGGGGAAGTAGTACATCGGGTGGAATAATAAGGAGATGGAGAAGTAATTAAATTGAGGCTTTCCAGTCTCCTCCTGATGGAAGCTTCTCCATATCAAAATCTACTTTTGCTCCTGGGAGCTGTTCCTATGCAGTTAAGGATGGATTCTTCACCCGTGACTTCAATTACTTGAATTCAGTACGGAGCTTTCGTGACTCAGGGCTTTCTGTGAAGACTCCCTTACCTCCCAGATAACTCCCTTATATTAGTTCACGTTGTTGCCAGAATCTTATGATATGGTGTGTCCACATTTTATATCGAATAGAGGAAAGCAGGCAGACTCTTGGGTTGTAGGAAATATTGCCTATCTTTGAGGATTTGGAGGTGTTGGGCAAAGGGTAAAAGCCAGTGCAAGAGAAAATATTTTTAGGTAAAATATCCAGTAAGGGAATGTTGAGTCTTTGTTAAGCCACAAGGGAAATATTACAGGGAAAGTGGTTGCAGAAAAGAATTTAAAGTGATAAGCATACACTGATATATCTGTAAATAGCTATGCTGAAATACTAGGTCTAGGGAATTAAAAAAAATTATTCTGATAATAGGAGAACCTGGGTTTGGATTGCCTTGAGACCCCAAAACATGTTTTACTTACCATTTGGGAAACATAGTTTTAATGAATGGTGGGATTTATGTGGATTATAGCCTCTAAAAACCAACAATTTACTGCTTACCTGTATGTTTCTAATGACAACACAATTCAGATTGAGGGTAATCTGAATTAGGGAGAAGAGTATATATAAATGTTACTAGAGAAGAACTATATTGCCTTCAGGTACTTTTAATAACTAGATCTAATAGAACAAACTCTTGTCTAGTATGTTACTAAGGGTTCTGCTTTAATAAATAAATAGTATATCTCAGTCACATGCCATTGTAGGTAAATGTGTTTATAAAAAGCTTTGGGGCTTTTAAGAATGTCTCAAATATTTGGAAAATCATTTTTATTTGCATTACTGATTTCCCTATTGTATCCTTAATTTAGAGAAAATGTTAGAAGTTTGGATGATGTTAAACTTATCCAAATTATCACAAAGCCTTAACCACAAATTAATTTTAAAAAATCAGATGGGATGAAGGAATATGTAAGCCTGTTGAGAACATTGGTTTTCAAATATTCTTTCTGAATCAAAGTTTTTTGTCGCACGGACAATAAAACAATTTAGGAGGTGCTGTAATTCCTGCCTTTCATTTGGCACTCCTGAAGTCAGGGTAACCAAGAAGCAGGGGTGATCAAGTTTTGCCAGCTTATTAAGGAGAGCCCGGGCTAACCCTCTGTAGGAGGAACAAGCTCTCAGGACCAGCCTTGAGCTGGAGACTTTGATACTTCTTCCCATGCCTGCTGTAAAAAAAAACCCTTATTTCACAAAGTGTGGCAGAGCGTTTAAGGTCCAGCCACTTCTTAAAGCTGAATCCGTGTATAAAGTCTCTTTGGGTTTCTGCTACCAAAACTGACCTATGTTATAAGTATTTGATAAGCCCTGCCCCATTGTGATTTTAGATGTTGGATTTTGGATTTGCTCCGTGGGCTTCTGGTTGTGGGAGGCACATTTTATCCTATGAGAATGTTATAACTTCTAGTCTATTTCTCTCATTTTCTATATTGGAAATAAACATTCATGCAGATTCTAACAAAGTATTCAGTTTAAGAGCAGTTAGATGACATGGAATAATTATCATAAATTAATTTTTACATACTTAATCTCGTAACCTCCTTGCACCATTTATATTTTTTTTCTTCCAGTTAACTAAGTTCTGTGACTTGTTTAAGTTGCGACCTGGACTTCTGATTTTAGAGGAGAAGTCAGATGAATATAAGCATTTCCATGCAAATCATGTTTCTAAACTCATCCCTAGAGTGTGTGTATGCCTAGTGGAATGCAAAGCTTACTGGAGAAAGGATGAAATTAGGTGAGCCTGAAGGAAGTATAAAAATCCTGTTTAATGACCCTGTTAGGTTTTTATATAGATTAATGTTATTAAATGAGGAATGGTAAGCCCGTCTGGAATATCTCATCCTCTGAATAGCCGGTTTTGGCACTATAAACCAGGAAGACTTCTCTTGTGTCTCCGCATAGATAGCATGGCATGATTGCAAGCCCCAAGGCCCTTTTCCTGAACAACATGTGCTTGCGTGTGGCTCCGTTTTATGTGAGCCAAACCAATCTTAGGTCTAGTATGGGAGTTTATTAGTGCATATGCCTATGTGTGTATGTGTATGTTGATTAAGAGGGGTTTTTAGGGCTTGTAGTAATGAGACATGGCCAATTAAAGCCAAGTATTGCTTAGGGATGTGGTTCAGTGATCACAGCCTAACTCTAAATACTTGTTTATCACATGCCCTCATTACAGACCTTAGGTAGGCCCATGTCTTCGATGCACCCTTTCCTTGCCTTTCTTTAGGGCTTACTGCTACGTGTTCCCTCTTCTCTCTGGTGCTGCTACCTTTATTCCTCCCCATGGTGCCCATTCCTGGCCCTGGTACCTTCTGCTTCCTTCCTTTTCTTGATGTAAATCTTGTTGCATCACATAGGGAGCTGCCCTTACAGAGGCACAAGAGAAATTCTGGGTTTTATAGGTTATAAAGCATAGCACTTTAAAAATTTTAACAAACAAGAGGTGTTTCCAAACCCAGTAGGAAAAAGATCTCTAACGATGAAATCCAGGCTTATGGAAAAGGGGGTCATTTTGGGATGGGAACCTTCTTGTCACACCTTTGTGCTGTCCCTGCCCTGATAGCTTCCTTGATGTTTGCAGGCATCCCGAGGAAAGCGAGCCTACTGCAACATGCTTCAGAGGTATGGCGTGTTGCTGTAGGGTGTAATTACGGGATACTTCTGATGGAAGGACCGTCGGTTGCAAAACCACCAGTGTATTTCCTCAGCTGTGTCAGAAATCTGCGTAAAAGGAGCATTAGATGACTAGTTTTGGTGACGGGATGCTGAACCACAAAGCTCCGTGGCCACTGCCGTGGCTACTTGCTGACCTGGCATCCTGGAGAGACCCTGGTCCTCCTAGACCTGACTCAGGCCACAGCTGTGAGCTGGGGGCCTGGTGCCATCCACATGGGCAAATGCAGGAAATGCCAAATGGCCTGGCAAGTTCTACTGTGGCCTTTGGTTCCTCGCTGAGCCATATGGTGCTAAAATGTCAAACTGTTCCTGAGAGTGGGCCACGACTGAAGAGCTAGATAGAGAAAACACACTTTAGATAACAGATCCACTGAGGCTTTTATTCCCCAGCTTCTGGCTTTTTCACGTGGTTACTTTAACCAACATTTATTAGGTAGTGTTTGGTTGATTGTGGGCTACTTATGTTGTGGTAGATAACAAAATATGCAATAAAATAATCAGATGTTTCTTACTGGCAAAGGTGATATCTCCCATGGTTCATGTAAATTGCACTTAATAAACTCTCAGTAGAGGGAGGTGAAATGTATGAGTGATTTACACATAGAATTTAATGGGTGGAAACCATCTTAGAAACTGAGGAAAGATGAAGAAACTAAGTCCTCAAAAGATTGTAATATCCTTAGGTTGTGTTTGCAGAGATCTTACTAGAAACTATGCCTTATCCCCTTTGCCATGGCAGCTTCTTGGTGCCGTATTCTGGCAATTGCCCTTGTTGATGGATTGACATAATGCCTTGAGAAGTTTAGAATCAGTGTAGGAAGAGGAAACACAACAGGGATTTACAGATGATCCCAGTCAAAACATGTACAAGTGCTAAGTGATTGAGGCCAAAGGGAATGTGGAAGTCCAAAGGGAGAGAGGAGGAGATGAGTGATGTGGTTCAGATGAGGTTAGTCCTGGCAGGCTTCCAAAGGAGATGGCTGGACTTGGGTTTGGCCCATGTAGCTCTCCTCAGTCCCAATTGCTAGGCTTTTACAGAAATACGTTTTCCTCATAGCAGAGGATATCTGACTGGTTGGAAAGAAGAGATGTTTGTACTCAGAGTTTTTGTGCCTGATAGTTTAGGGGGTCTCAGGCTTTAGATGTGTCGCCAAATGCACAGAATGGAGCAATATATCACATTAATGTTTAGACCTAATGAAAAAGACAAGTCATTTCATGTACAGGATAGAGGTGCTATCCTGTACCTCTCCTCTTGGGAGACTTTTTGACTCTAATGAATCTTTGCTGTGTTTTCAATTTGAGTAACTCCTTCCTGGGATGCCTGGGTAGCTTAGTCTGTTAAACATCAGCCTTTGGCTCAGGTCATGATCCCAGAGTTGGGCTCCTTGCTCAGCAGGGAGCCTGCTTCACCCTCTGCGTGCCGCTTCCCCTGTTTGTGCCCTCCTTCTTTCTGACAAATAAATATCTTTTTTAAAAAAAACTCCTTCCTTTCTTGGTTTATAAATTTTCAAAAAATTGCTTTGATTTTACGTATCCATACTCTACCATATGTAAGCTCAGATTTGAAGGTTCTAAACAGCCGTGTTCTCCTGGCAGTGTTGTGACCTTTCTGGGATTACGTGCTCAGGAGTGAGCCTCTTTCTGTTGCCACTGGCTGTGGAGGCTTCATCTGTGCCTGGTATTTAGCCCAAAGCTTTGCAGTCCTAGGGGGAAAAGATAGGGAGGGAGTGGAGAAGGGGCAGAGGGAGAGAGAGAATCCCAAGCAGGTTCCACGCCAAGCGCGCAGCCGATGTGGGGCTTGATCTCACACCCATGAGATCACGACCTGAGCCGAAATCAAGAGTCGGATGCTTAACCAGCTGAGCCACCCAGGCGCCCCGGGAATTGTTGTGAGTAGCCCAGTGGAGGTGTCCTTTTCCTTTCTTTAAAACTTTTTATTATGAACTGATTTTAGAATTACAGGAAGTTTTCAAAAATTGTGCAGATTCCCCTCACCTCTCTCCTTCATTCCACTTTCCCAAATGTTAGCATGTTATAGAATCCCTGCTTATCCACCCTCAGAGAAAGCCTCACCTGTGTGCATAGGAAGGCTTGTGCAAGAATCTGCTTGGCTGTGGGTGCATAATGGACAGTAAATGATAACAAGCAAATAGATAAATACCCTGTGTAATTTCTATGTGAGGGAATGTCCTGTAATAGTAGAAATAAATATCAAATGCACCATGTCCAAGAAGTAAAACCAAGTGGAGGAAGGGCATATGACGTTGGGGTGAGAGCATGTAGCGCAGGACTAGATGCTGTGTGTGTGTGTGTGAAGTGACGGTAGAAACACTGGCACATACGTGTGAACAATCACACAGAAAACTCAGGCTCGGGGTGCCTCGGTGGCTTAGTTGTTGGGCGTCTGCCTTCGGATCGGGGTGTGATCTCCACGTCCTGCTTGGCGGGAAGCCTGTTTCTCCATCTCCTGCTCCCCCCGCTTGTGTTCCCTCTCTCGATATGTCTCTCTCTGTCAAATAAATAAATAAAATCTTAAAAAAAAAAAGAAGGGCACCTGGGTGGCTCAGGGGGTTAAAGCCTCTGCCTTCAGCCCAGGTCATGATCTCAGGGTCCTGGGATTGAGTCCTGCATCGGGCTCCCTGCTCAGCGGGGAGCCTGCTTCCCCCTCTCCCTCTGCCTACCTCTCCACCTACTTGTGATCTCTCTCTCTGTCAAATAAATAAATAAAATCTTAAAAAAAAAAAAAAAGAAAGGAAGGAAGAAAAAAGAAAACTCAGGCTCCCGGCTACTTCTCAGAGTGGTGAGGACTGTGTGTGAGCTGTCCGTTATACTTGGGACATTTAATTTTTGTAAACTGAATGGTAGGCACTCTGGTTCACTGTATCATTTTCTAAACTTTTCCAGTGACTAAAATGTTGAACTTCACACTTAGAAAATAAGCATCATGACAAAGGCCCACCAGGCGGTTCACTGGGATATACTAGGGGCTCGTTTTCCTGAGAGAGGCGCGCCCCTTCAGAGTTGAAAGGTAAAGGAGGGAGGCAGCAGTGGATTCATTTATTCTTCCCCGTGGGTGAGACCATCAACAGGCCTTTCGATTTCCGTGTCACATTTTCCCCTGTTTCCAGGACTGCCTTTACAAGCCTCATACAATATATAGAAAAGAAAACAAAGAGCCTCATGCTTTCCGTATGAGGACAGTAGGCGCAGGTAAGCAGGGTTGTCTGCGGCTCTGTCTTCTGGCAGGGCTGGGGTGCTGGCAGCCTGCTTACTGGCCACGAGGCCTTGTGGGACTTATTTAACCTCCTGTGAGACAGTTCTGTCACCTGCAGAAGCGGGGCAAGAATAGAACCTGCCTGTGGGGATCTTTGCAGGACTGAGTGAGTTATGCATGTGGAGCATGTTCTCTTCTCTCGCCTCTGGCTCACAGACTCCTTTTATTTTATTTCCACAGGCTCGAGGCTCGGATGACTACAAGTCTTAAATTTGAGTTAGTTACCTGTATTTAAGAATTGGGTGAGGGTTCCATTTAAAAAGCGGAACGTACAGTGACCCTGGTCCCCCATTGGCAACACCGTTGCCCCCTCTATGTAGAAATATCCCAGTGGAATGTAGTTCCTGGCACCCCCTTATGTCTCCTGGACACTGAGGCTGCTGGTCAGGGTCATTTTCTGTCTAACAACCAAGCCACTTAGCCCAGTGACGTCACCTGCCTGGCCCTCACTGGTGTTTGAATTTGCCACCTTGATTTTAAAAGGTCTGTAGTGATGCAAAAAGGGAATTGGATTATGTGTCAATAATTGGGGCTCTCCAGAGAAACAGAACTGGAAGGAGATTTTGTATGTATTCTATTCATATTATGTCTCTTACATATATGTCAGGAAACCCTTGGGCAGCAGTTGATGGCACAATCTTGAGGCAGAGTTTCTTCTTCAGGGAAACCTCTGTGTGTGCTTTGAAGGCCTTTCAACTGATTGGACAAGGCCCTCCCCGCATTATCAAGAATGATTGTCTTAACCGAAAGTCACCCGCTTGTTAGATGTTAACCACATCTACAAGACCCCTTCACAGCAATACCTAGGGTAGTGTTTGGTGGGATAACTGAGCACTGGAGCCTAGCCCAAGTTAACAAAGGAAACTGACCATCACAGATTGTATCTCTTAGAGTCTATAGACTTTTTTCTGTCCTGATAGCAGAGGACTGCAGTGGCATTTAGGATTTTTGAAGGAGTTGAATATAAGAAACTCAGAGAACCTCTGAGCTTTGCAGATAAAGCTGCTGTGCCTGGGCTGTGATCTGTGAGGCAGCATCTTGGTGATTGATGAGGCAGGATGCCCCCTCGGGTTGGGGGGGTGACAGCGAAGCTGGGTTTGGTCCTTCTGGCGGTGCCATTCAGGGTTGGGAATGGTCCTGAGGAGACTCTTAGGGGAGTTTGGAGGAAGACAGGGTATTTAAGAAGGACTTGATTTCTTCACAAGCTGTAGAGCTTCCTGCAGAACAGGTACACAGGCGTGTGCTCTTCCTGCTCAAGGTCAGGTATTAATACAGGTTCTGAACACGTATCAGGACCATTTGCCTCCTGTGGCTTTGTGCATTGGAAGGATGCCAACAGGGCTTAAAAGGAATTCTTCCAAAGCCTCCTTTGTTTCTCAGAGATTTGTGCAGAGCTGCTGTAGAGAGGCTGAAAGTCAAAGGCAGTCCTTCCATGCATTTGTCTTTGCATTGTTTTGTTTTGTTTTGTTTTATAATGCATCAGGTAAGATGATTTTGAGCTTAGTTTTTTGTTTTTGTTGGTGGGGGAGTAGGGACATTGAACAAAGCCTCAATACTCCATTTCTACCTGATCTTTCAGAATTCAGAACAACTTAAAATACTAAATATTTGTGTTTTATTTCCATGAAAAATTAAATTGGCTAGAAAATCTGAAATTAATTTTTTTTTTTTAAATTAGAGCACACGAGCACGGTGGAGGGACAGAGGGAGAGGGAGAAGCAGACTCTCTGCTGAGCAGGGAACCCAACCTGGGGCTCCGATCCCAGGATCCTGAGATTATGACCTGACCTGAAGGCAGATGTTTAACTGACTGAGCCACCCAGGTGCCGCAGTCTGAAATTAATCTTAAGGAAGGACACAAAACCCCAGAAATTCAGCCTCAGAGTTTGATCTCAAAAGGTGTGTTCTCTGTGGAACACAGTGCGACACTGACACCATAGAGCAAACATGTAGGAGCCGTGTCCATGGGCTCTGGTGTGGTCTGCACATTGCAGCATCAGAATGGAGGACAGTGTCCAGTGAGGGAGGTGGGCAGGGAGAGCACAGAGCCTTGGTTGGTTGGTTGGTTGGTTGGTTGGTTGGTTATTCTACCTGATCTGCTTTTATCCTTCATTGGAACTATATGCATTAGCCCTGGATTTTTTTCTTGAGAGAATTCCAGCCGTGTTCGTGTTTATGCTTGGACTCTGTCACAAGCTTTTGAGAGGGAAGAGCTTTTGAGAGGGAAGAGCAGTGAATTTGGACTTGGGTGCTGTGGTGTCTGGTCTTGGCTTTGTTGGTGCTTTAGCTTCACAGACTGAAGGCAAGTCACTTGGGCCTGTTTTCCCCCATCATTAACCACAAGGTGCTTGAGTGGGATGGTAACTAAAATTCGAGAGAGATTTTATTTTACTTTCTCTCTAAACTGTGTCTTAGCAAAACCTGTAGCTTGGTTGGAGCCTGTCATGATCCGTTGATTCCTCTGCCCTTTCCCCAGCTAACGTCCTCTGTAGATTCAGTGCTGCCCGTGGCCTATCACATCAGCCACTTTTGTCGATACTTCAGCTGTCGTGCTTTCTTCAAACCCTGGGCTCTGCCATCTCCTTGTTCCTCCTCATTTAGGGACCTCACTGTCCTTTCACTACATCTTTATTGGTCCTCTTAGTTGTGTGGCCTTGAATGATTAATATATTTTTCAGGGAAACTTTTAATCACCACTGTTAGCCTCTAAAACAATGTTTTGTCACAGCTGGCTATCGAAAGCACCCGCCTGCTGCTGAATTTGTTACTGTGATACTTTCCCCAGCTCCCTCTCGGTTTCGGTTAAATAAGAGAAATTCCATTCTCTCACATTCGAAGGTTAGACTTAGATATTTATGCCCTTGTTCTCTGCTCTTTCTCGTCCACAAATTGTTCTTTACATTTCAGAAATGATAGTCTTGTTGAAACCTCACTGCAAAGAACCAGTGGGAGTGCCTGCCTTTGGGATTACTGGTTCTTGGAACCAGAACCCCCCCCCCCCTTTTTGTGTGTGTGTGTGGCAGCCTGCCTTGCTTTGGAGATTAATAATGTTTTTGTTCAAAGGGATCACTCCTTTTGGAGTGTAATTTTGTGCTTCCTACTTAACAGGTGGGAGGTAGCTTCTTTTGTCATTTGAGAGGTCTCCAGACTCCATGCCATGACTGATTGTTTTCTAAATCCCAGTGGCCCTGGTTTGGGATGTGCAGAGTGGCCCTTGCAGGAGCTGCTGCTGGTGCCACCAGCTCCCTGCAGAGCAGGCAGTTGTGGTGGAGTTGGATAGGGACCGGGGTGCTGCAGTGTCTCCTCTCAGGATCTGGGCATGTGATGAGCTTTTCTGATCTGTTTGAAGTCAGGAACCAGTCATGTCCTCTTCTGGTAAGGTATTCTGCCATTCAGCCACCTAGGACATGGGGGCTGCCGTGGAACCCCCCAGTGTCCAGGGCCTATACTTGTCAGCTCTGCTTTTGAGGACATTTGTCACAGAAGAGATTAGCCCGTGAAGAGAGGCTAGGCCAAACCTGTATAAGACATTATTATTTGACTTGTTTTATAGTGCTGGAGAGACCAGTGATTATAAGATACATCCTTATTTTGTTTGCCATTAAGAAAAATTGCTGCCAATTAATATTATGACACACAATTAATGGCAAAGCTCCTTCTGATTTTATAGTAGTTACAATGTGAAGAAAGCGTGTCTTAGATGGAAAAATGTTGTCCTTTGTTCTTCTAGATTGGTGACCAAAGGACCACGCTGTAGGAAGACTTTAGTTTAAGGAAATGGTTCCTCCCCTCTTAGAGCAGCTGAGAAATGTAACCTCCTGTGTCAGAGGGCTTGACACATAGCAGCGGCTCAGTGTAAAGTTGCCCGTTGGGTAAGCACTGAGACTGGCCAGAGGATTTTTCCTGGATGATGTAAAGGGAGTTATGCAATTGGGTAGAAGGTGAAATAAATGACTTTGTAGGACCCTTTCAAATCCTAACACTTTTTATGTAATATAAATGCAAAGGGTACCACATAGCAGTCACACAAAATAGAAAATGTGCTTAGTAATTCTCTGTGCCAGGCGTCCATAGCAGTATGTGACCACCCTTCTTTCTTCCTTTCTCTTCTCTTCTTTTTTCTTTTTTTGTCTTTCAGAAGTATAGGTGGTAATGTTCTATTTTACTTTTCTCTCTGGTAGAGTCCGGACTCTCTGGCTCGGAACTGGAGGCACGCTACACTTGCTCCCACCCCATCTTTCCTACTGTTTTGTTTCCTCTCCATATCTTACAGCTGAATCCCATTGTGTTTCCCCATTGAAAAGGAATTATGAGCTATCATAAATGAAAACTCAGCACAGTGTCCGCATACACACTGGCCTTCTGGGAAATGTCGGTGCTCTCTGTCTTCTCATTTCTCAAATCATCCATTCATCTCTGCTTTTTAAAATGCTATTCTACCTTCAAGACCCCATTTAAACTGGATCGCCGAAAAGCCTTGCATGACCACATAAACTAGTGATAATTTGCCTCTTCTTGACTCCTAGAGTATTTTGCTTATATCATGCTGATGGCATTTACAACATTTGACCTTGAACTCTAATTATTTGTATCTGGTCTTTTGTCCTCCACCTGATTATAAGCTCTGAGGGCAGAGACAAATCTTTGCCACATAATCCTCCCACAGAGGGTTTGATACATGGCACTTGCTACATACATACATATGTGAGTAAGTGAATGAATTATTGAATTTTGTAGCAGGCTTATCTTTTCATAAATGTCTGGAACTAGATAATAAAAATTATTCTGTGTTCCCTGAGTGCATTGTACTTGTATATGGGAGTGGGAATTGTGGCATGATTTTAGGCTGAGTGATTTATAAGCCAGCCCTAGGACTGCAGATGAGAAATGAACCAAAGAAAGAGAAATCTACAAGCAGATAATGGCTTTTTGTGTGTTGCTAGTTCTTCATAGTTTCTATGCTTTAAGAAATTTTTTAAACACAGTAGACATAAAATGAAACAAGTTTTTTTGTTTGGTTGGTTTTTTTCCCCCAGTTTCTTCAAAGATCTGAAATTTTGCAAGCTATTGATTTGGGTTCTAAATCCACTGTGAAGGAAAAAGTTATGAGAGTATGTTTAATTTATAGTGACATCTTTGGAAATTGGCCCAAAGAATTCTTTCAGCCTGTGGCAGTGGTATATGACAGGAGAGAGAAATCTGATTAGTTCTTGATTGTTGCTTAATAATTGGTCTTCTCCTTTTGGCTGAAGATTTAGATAATTATTTGGGGGCAAGTGGCCTGGAATTAGGATGAATGTGGAAGGGAATTGACAAGGATGGTTGGGATGGTTGGTGTTTCTTATTATATTCAATACCCATTAGCCTTGCCAGATAATCCTGGGAAAGCAACAAAATTCAAATTTTCATCATATTTTGGGGGTAATTTGGAGTGGTTTAATTTTTTGGAAGGAGAAATGTTTAGAATCGTATGTAACCCTTAGAAAAAGCTGTTGTGTCTATTTTTTTAATAAGATTTTAATGGTTGAATTTCTAGTCTAAATGTTCTGTAGTTCCTTGTGTAATAGTCTGCACACAGCTTAACCAAGACAGCAAGCTGTCAGTTGAGTGGGTGTAATACCGAAGGTTTGGATTGATGGCTTTCTGTTGATTCAAGGAGATAAATTATGTAGCTAATAAGAGCTTGCATTAGGGAATAAAATTTAATAAATAAGTTTGGCTGTAATTGTCTATTGGAATAAGTTTAATGTGTCCTGTGTAATTTTTCCGTCAGAAAATAATTTTTTCTCAAGTACCTATTATATATATGGTACTGTTTAGGGAAGGAGAGGGAGAGAGAGATAATGAGATTTAATGCCCTAGTTTTGACAAAAGCATAAAGAAGGAGAGAAAGCTTAAATAGATACTAAAAAGCCAATTACTTTCATGGCTTTAGCTATTTTTAAACGACTTAAAGTTTACTCCATCTTTATCAATAAGGTTGGATCATATTTACTTGAAAAATACACTGACTTTTAATTGAGCGGTGTAACAGAATCAATTTAAAGGGCCCCCTCAGAGTAGTTATGTCTTGGTTAAAGCAAATTATGTCTTAAAGCAAAATTGATTGGCCAAGGATATAGAAAGAATAAATTATACAGAAAGGACTTTATTGATTAAGTAAAGATTGTATTTATACTTAAAATTTGTGTGATTTTTTTTTAAGGGTGAAATAAATTTTACAGCAATCGAAGGTGAATACTAATTAAGAAAATTACTGAAGTAAAAGGTTTTGTTTGTTCTGTTTTGTTTTTAAATCATGACATATTACTGCCACTCCGAAAATTGGAGTTTGCCTCATAGTCCGGGCATTTTCTTATTAAATATGATAGCACGCATGAAGGTTTTTTACATTGATAGATTTATTATTTTACAATCTTTTTTTTTTTGGTCGTAGATATATTTTCTATTTTAATTTCTAAAAGTTGTTTTGAAATATTAGTACACTCATACAGTTCATTGGGCCAGTTTCTGTGATTCATTGGTTCAGCCTGCCTTGTCCATGTTTGATGTCTTTGGAAGAGATTTCTTTTGGCATTTAGGAATTTGTGGTTTTCGATGGTAGATTTACCCCTCCCTGAAGCCGTTGGTGTCGTTGCAAGCTTTCTGTGCCTGAGGGAGGAGAACTGTTGTTACTGTAGTAAAGGCTCAACCCATTCTATTAATACCCTTTATCTTCAGACTCAATTACAAAGGGTATGGGATTTTGCCTAATTAAAATTAACATGGTTCTGAATCATCATAAGGGAGTGAAGAATTCAAAGTAATATGAGTTGTATGAATAGTGCATCTATATTTCTCTAAATGTCAAGTTGGCGTTACTCAGAATAGGGTTTTTTGTTTTGTTTTGTTTTGTTTTGTTTTTCTAACTTTGAAATCCAAATCCTAGCCTCCACTATGGTACAAGTTTCAACAAATAATAATCTGACAACATATGATACCTTCTGATATTTTCTTTTCCATTCTGTTGTATTCCATTCAAAAAATTGATTTCATAAACCATTTTTGGATCTATTAATGAGATATAACTCACAGTTCTGAGAAGCTCCAATCCTAAGTAATAAACACCTGATTGTATAAGACGATTCACCAAAGAAAGCAGTCTTTGTCCTTTATAAGCACACATCCAAGCAGACTTTTAATTTTTTTAAAGATTTACTTATTTGAAAGAGAGCACATACGACCATTGGGGTTGAGTCGGGGACAGTTGCAGAATGAGGGGCAGAGGGAGAGAGAGAGAGACTCTCAAGCAGACTCCGCACTGAGCATGGAGCTGGACGTGGGGCTCAGTCTCATTATCCTGACTCCAAGAGTTGGCTTCTTAACCAACTGTGCCACCCAGGCGCCCCTAAGCAGCCTTTTTATACCAGACTCTTTTTCACTGAGGCAAGGAAGTGCAGAATTGAAAGACCTAATTATGAAATTAAACAAGAGAACATGGTTTATATACTTGAGGAAGTTTAAAAAGGCTCATGACAAGAACATTTATGGAATGGCAAGATAAATTATGCCTTGACCAGCCCTGGATTCCATTTTTGTTTTGGTCTAGCTAGAAAGAACTATACCTGGACATGCTTCTGCCTTTCAGAGACTCAGTAACTCTGGCAGGTACCACCTCACCCTCGCCTGGCACCTTCTCTCCCTCCAGCTCCTGAAAGGAGAGTTAGAACCCGTAGTCCCGTTCTGGGAATTAGGGTGGAATGAAGATCTCAGAAGTAGATTATTTTGGAGTTTCGGGGTGTGTAGTGATTCTGGAATTTGGGATTCTAAATTCTAAGGAACCTGAATCCTAAACGGACTGATCCATTTCCCTTCACGTTGTCAGTTGAAACCTGGGAGTGAAACCTGGAACTTCTGACCTTCAGGACTGCCTAATGCGGGCCTCCTGCTTAGCGAATTCTGCCAGGGCAGTGGGTCTGTCAACCAATGGGGCCAGGTGCCTCAGGGGAAGCCTAAACCAGCAGTCAGTTTCCCTAAGGCCAGAGAATATTCTGCTCTTCTTTCACTAACCGTTCTCCGTGTATTCCATGCTACCTCCTACTTGGTAACCAAGGACATTGAATGTAGGTGAAATAGCAAGATTGAAGTCCTTTAAAAAATTTTTTTCCCTTTAAAGCATTAATCCTCATGCCTTGCTGTGTGTATGCATGCCTGTGGTCTGTAGCTTCCTCCTTTAAGGTCCTTTCCGGGGAGGGATGCCATCAATCTTTGTGCTGTTTCTAGATACCATCTCCGTGTGAATGTTTGTTGATTCTATTTTTAACATTGCATCCTTTGTAGGAGCTGCCACTAGGCTGGGGTGACCACATGTCCTGTTTTCCCCCCAGCTTTTTCCTGGTTAAATTCCATTCTTTTTTTTGTGATAGCTAGAAATCCTTTTGGGATGGCAATCTGTTCTTTAACTGCATCGAACCGAATTTCAAGTAACACTGTGCCTTTGAAACTGTGTGGCTTAAACCTCCTCAGGAATCCCTGTAGTTAAGACAAAACAACCACAGAGAAAATGACCTCGGGTTCTGAAGTAGGGGGCCAATTTACATGGGGTTAAGGGATCCTATCAAAGTGAAACTCCTAAGCTAAACACCATGACAGTCCACTGTTTTCCTAATGGTCTGAGGGACTGCCAGCCTGTGCTCCCACATCCCTTTCATCTTCGCCTTCAGTCCAGATATTAATAAATGCTTCCGAAATGAGATTTTTACAGCTTTCAGGCCCACAGATGATAAGCATATGAAGGCCCCTTTTGTCTGAGTTAGTCTTCTGCCTCCCAGCAGGACGTTGGCTTTCTTTCCAGGGATGGAATTTAAAAGCATCTCCTCTGTCCCCCATACTAGGGTATCAGTTTGAAACCACGCAGTTTGTTTTGACGGTACTGAGGTTTTCCCCCCTTCTCCTCTCTTGGGTCACTTGGGTCATGTCGTTCTCTCCTATCATATCTCTGATTATGTCCCCTGTGACAGGATTTTTTTTGTTGTCTTCCTCATTAGCTAGCATGGTACTTGGTTCATTATAAGCACCTGATAAATGTTCATAACAAAAAATGAGTAAAGGAATAAATAATGTATATATCACATTTTAACTGTTTCTTGAATTGCACCAGGCATGCATTTATTCTGTCATTAATTCATTCAGTCAAAAAACATTTATTGAGAGGCACTGTATTAGGGGGCTATAGAGAGGTAAAGACACTTAATACCTTCAGAAAGCCCAAGGTTTATCAGATGTAAAGGTTCTTGGTTTCCTCTTTGTGGACAATTAAGTACCTTATGAGGTGAATGACTCACCCTGATGTTTGTCCATTAAGTTGGCATCCCTGTATCCTGCAAGAGTTGCTTGCCTCCTCTGGGAGACAGATCACGTTACTGCATATACGTGATGCTCTGGTCATTGTAGACTCATTGATCAATCATGGGTCCAGCCCATCTGAAAACAATCTTGGGAGCTGTAAGGAGAGCTGATCCCATCCAGTACACCCCATATCATTCATACTCAGAGTTGTAGATTAAGTAAGAGAACAGAAGACAGCTCAAAACTACAAGAAGCAGAATCACATTTGTTAGTTTTAAGACCTATCTATGAGGTATGGCATGCCATTTCTTTGATAACATGGCAGTTTTCACTATTACAAGCCTGTGTATTTCAAAGCTAACTTGACATGGGGAAGAAATGGCTCTATTTATTGTCTAAAATACTGGAAGTCAAATGGATTTATTTTGGGTAACTTTTACTGATGTAATGACTTGACATAAAATAAAGACTCTGTTCCAGAGATTGTGAATAACTGCCCATGTGAATTCAACTTTGCAGGGCCATTAATGTTATACTACCACAGTGGACGAAGCCGTTACATTTCAATCAGGAATTACTGGCTCCTTTTGGTAGGACACCTCTGTATTTTTACTCACCTCCTGTACATTTTACTTTTTCCCACAGTTACTAATGTAAAGCATGGCTTAAGTTTATTTTGAGAGTATGGACCACCTTTGAGAAAGGACAAGGTTGAATAAAAACAGACTCGGAGCATGTTACATGAGATTCCTTTAGCTTTTGTGTATAATTTGGGCTAGAGATTTTTTTTTTAAAGATTTTATATATTTATTTGACAGAGAGTGTGAGAGGGAACACAAGCAGGGGGAGTTGGAGAGGGAGAAGGAGGCCTCTCGCTGAGCAGGGAGCCTGATATAGGGCTGGATCTCAGGATGCTGGGATCATGACCTGAGCCGAAGGCAGACTCTTAAAGACTGAGCCACCCAGGCACCCCTGGGCTAGTGATTTTGATATCATTCCTCATTGGCTTAGTTTTACTGCCCAGAGAAATCCACTTGCCTTGGTTAGAAAACAAACCGACAAAGCATTATATTTTCATAATTACTGGGGAAATTGTTGGAACTGTGATACCTTATTTATATTAACTAGCAAAAGGTGTGTATGTGAGGAGGCGAAATCTGATGTAGGTCTCTTACACAAAATACAAAGAGAAGTGTTGAGACTGCCTGTCAGTGGTGGAGCGTGGCAGGTGTGTGTCCCTGAACTTTAGGACATGGAACCTGTAATATGGACACTGTGGACCTTTAAGACCGCTGCTTTCCCACGGGTTGCTGTTCTGTCATCACACCCCCTTCCCCCGTCCTGGCAGCTCGCTAAACCTGGGGTGCTGTCCCGGGCCTGCGGCTTCCTGGAATGCTCTTTCCTTCTAGTTCTGCCAGGTGACGTCCTCCTCAACCTTCAAACTCTGCTCAAATTTCACTTCTTGGAGGAAGCCTCCCATGACCTTTCCAGGCAGAGTTAGTGCTTCCAAGTCTAGATGTAATCAAGGCCCTGCTCATTGGATCAGGATCCCCAGGGACTCAAGCACTGAGGGAATGGCTTTACTGAAAGCCAAAGCCTGGATATGTTCATACATTTGCATTTGCATGTTCTTCCACACCAAAAGGTGTGATAGAGAAGAACTATTCTATGAGTCAGGTGACAGGAGTCTCTAGTCTGCTGCTAGTTTGAGGAACTTTGGGGAATTCCCAATCCCAGAAAAGAGGAATGTTGCCCAGGCTGTTTACAGGTATCTACCTATGTGTCTACAATACATAGCAGCTAAAAAACTGCTAGGGACTTTGGTTATTTATTTGACACACACACACACACACACACACACACACACACACACACACACACACAGAGGGCACACAGGCAGGGGGAGCAGCAGAGGGAGAGGGAGAAGCAGGCTCAGTTTATGAATCGCAGAAACCTGGGATCATGACCTGAGTCAGAGGCAGACGCTTAACTGACTGAGCCACCCAGGTGCCTTCCCCCCCCCAAACTTTTATTTTAATCTTGAAATAATTAAAATGATAGACCCACAGAAGGTTACTTACACATGAAGAGCTCTGTGTATCGTTCACCTCACTCCCCCAAAGATACCTTATTTAGCTGCGATCCAGCATCAAAACTACAACACTGATGTTGGTACATTACCATTAACTTGACTACATGCTTTGCTCTGTTTACAGGTGTCCTGGTGTGTGTGTGTGTGTGTGTGTGTGTGTGTGTGTGGTGTGTAGTTTGATGCACTTTAATCCTATGGATGGATTCGTGGAATCACCACAAAGAACCGCCCCCTTCAGCTACTCCTTTGTAAGTGTGCTCATCTCTGCCCTGTCTCTTGCTCCTGCTAACTGCTTGTCTGTTGCCCATGTCTATAGTCCTGTCATTTTGAGAATATCGTATAAGTGGAATCATACTATATCTAATCTTTTTAGATGGGCTTCCCCCAAGCATAATGCCTTGAGATCTTTTCAAGTTGTTGCTTATATCAGTAGTTGGTTTCTTTTATTGCTGAGTTCTGTTCCATAGTATATAAACCAGTCTGTTTAGCCATTCATTCCATTAAAGAACATTTGGGTTGTTTCCAGTTTGGGACTATAATGATGAAAGCGGCTATACAGGTTTTTGTGTGCATACGCATTCTCATTTCTCTGGGATAAATGCCTAAGAGTACAGTTATTAGGTCATATGGTAAGTGCACGTTTAGTTTTATAAGAAACTGCCAAACTGCTTTGCAGAGTGACTGTGCCCTTTTACACTTTCCACCAGCCCTGTATGAGAGGGCTCAGTTTTTAAGGTGATAATAATTTCACCCTCGCCAAGTCCTCCTGAGATACAGGATTCAGAATCTTTGAGCACTGGAGAAGGATAATACTGCCAGTTCTCCTTGCCAACAGATACTGTGGGGCTGTCTAAATTATGTGTTCATGGTGCCATTTGTTTAACTGAATGTTTTTAAGTAAGCAAGCCATAACCGTGGTAGATGTTCTTTGCAAAACACTTTCACACATACTGTTGGTTATGTAATAGTGGTTTATTTTGCTGTTGCTCTTCAGTGTGTTCACTGGCAAACACATAGTGGGACCCTGCTCATATCAGACACCATAGGGGATGCCCTGGTCTAATGTGCAGATAGACTTGGGGACGATGGAGCTGATGTTGAACACACAACTCTTTCCCTTTAGCTGTGGATATTTTTTTTTTTAAGATTTTATTTATTTATTTGACCCAGAGAGAGAGATTACAAGTAGGCAGAGAGGCAGGCAGAGAGAGAGGAGAGAGGAGGAAGCAGGCTCCCTGCCGAGCAGAGAGCCCGATGCGGGCCTCGATCCCAGGACCCTGAGATCATGACCTGAGCCGAAGGCAGAGGCTTTAACCCACTGAGCCACCCAGGCACCCTAGCTGTGGATATTTATCTGAACTTTTGCTTCATCTTTAATTTGGAGATGATAATACCTAATTTGATGGGCTGTGGGGGGTACTGAGTAGGATAATAGCATGACTTCTTGGATTATGGTAGATACTCAGAGACCCTCTGTCTTGGAGCATTTCAATATTATGCCTTTTTGATTAATTTTTATGTTGATTAAAATTGCTGATATTTTCATTAGCGCTAGTTTTACAAAGAGAGAAAAATCCATTGCTGATTCTTTAATAAGGATAGTGATGATGAACATCCCGTTTATTGATGACCTATTAAGTGTAATGCCGAACTTGATAAGCATGTCTCATTTGAACTTTGTAGCAGATCTATGACTAGGTATGCTTATAATACCCATTGTTTAGATGAGGGAAACCAAGTCTTATGCTAATTAACTTGATGAATATCAATCTATCTTGGGAAGCTGGAATTTTATCTAAAATGTGTTGCCTCTAGTCATTATTCTTGACGTGTTCTTCATTATCAGTTTATTTATTTATGTATTTATTTATTATTTAAAGACTTTATTTAGTTATTTGACAGAGAGACACAGCGAGAAAGGAAACATAAGCAGGGGAAGTGGGAGAGGGAAAAGCAGGGATGGGGCTCTATCCCAGGACCCTGGGATCATGACCTGAACTGAAGGCAGATGCTTAATGACTGAGCCACCCAGGCTCCCCACAGTTGCTTTTTTAAAATGCAGTGCCCTGCAAGGTACAGATGGTGACTGGAGGGCTTCGACTGCTGCCTTCATCAGGAAGGCAACCCACTGAGAAGTACTTTTGAGCTTTGTCTAGTAGTCATTGTAAGCGGGGAGCCTGAGTGGCTCAGTTGGTTAAGCAGCTGCCTTTGGCTCAGGTCTTGATCCTGGAGTCCTGGGATCAAGCACCAAGTGGGGCTCCCTGCTCAGCGGGGAGCCTGCTTCTTCCTCTCCCTCTGCTTACTGCTTCCCCTGCTTATGCTCTTGCTCTCTCTCTCTGTGTGTGTCAAATAAATAAAATCTGTTAGAAAAATTTTACAAATATTTTTTAAAAAGTCAACGTAAGGAACCACCCATACAAAATCACCTCATATTTCAGAAAGAAAGTATCTGACTAACCCTAGTGTGTTTTAAATAGCTGGCTTAGATTTTTGAGAGGCAAGATGATTACTCTAAATGACATGATAGGGAAGCCTTGGGGTCACCCTGTGAGGGAGGAGGGATGATTGTCTCTGAAACATACGATTTTTCCGACACACTGTAATTTCAATTATAAAGATATTATAGAAAGTAGTACATACTACAATTACGTGAGAGTGAACTCCCCCATCTCTTCATCAGGGAGGTAACTTTTACAACGTAGAGTTCAAATTTTGTAATTCAAATTTTTTTGTTTGTAATTTCAAATTTGCTGGAGCTCTAGATTTTCAGATTGGTCGTTTTCCCACTGGGTCCTGGTTTAACTCAGTGCTTTAGGGCCATGCTTACCCATGAAGCTTCCCTGTGAGAAGATGTTGTGATGTTTGGGAAACCAACTTCATTTTTGTATGAGTATCTCTTCTTAGTCTGTTTATTTCTTATCACCTTCCAGCACACAAATATATTCAAATGCAGCCTATGTTTTAGAAGCTTAAGCAGGTTATAGTTAGAAAACTGATGAA
Organism: Ailurus styani; assembly: GCA_002007465.1. NCBI lineage: Eukaryota > Metazoa > Chordata > Mammalia > Carnivora > Ailuridae > Ailurus > Ailurus styani. Next base: position 236,367 of record LNAC01000158.1, on the reverse strand, counting down.
AAAAAGGAAACCCAGTTATATATGAGATGTACCAGTAAATGTATCACTTTAATGAATGTGGGTTTGTTTCTTGAGTTAAAAACAAGGAAATAGAACAAGTGTTTTCTTGGTTTTTTGTTTTGTTTGGTTTTTTTACAGTATTTAATGAGTAACTCCTATGGGTCAGGCACTGCTAGGTAGTTGATAATCCATTACTTTATCCTTAAAATGGTCTTATGATGTAGTTGATGATATTATCCCCAGTTTATAAATGAGAAAATGAGATTTCCCAAGTCACATGGCCAGTGAATGTCTAGACCTCTTTTCAGTTATTGTTCTGTTTCCAGGCCTTGATCTTCCCTCTGATACTGGGGGAAGGAAAATTAGGGCTGGAATTTGTTCCTTGGCCAGAAGAGGGGTTATTGCAGGTTAAGTATCCTTTAGTGTGGCTGTGAGGTCTAGGTAGAATACTTGTCCATTGATTTCTTACTTAAGTGTAAATGACAAAGTTTGTCCACATTAATCATTTCTCACTCACCTGATGGTTTATCTATAAGAATAAGCTGTAAAGATTGTTGGTTTATGTCGTCAATTAGAGTGTTTTTTCCATGATGTGGAAAACTAATACCTTATTCTCATGATAAAGTCCTAATGATAATTAGTATAAGGACAGAGCAGTGAGGGTGCCACCTACCTGTGGACAGACCTTTTATTACTTCTAGAAAGATTGCTTCTATGTAGATAAATTCCTTATTATGGTTTGGAACATATTTTTTAGGTTTTGGAGCAGATTTCTTTCCTCATTACAGATGATTTAGGAGTGAATGGAAATTTAGCTTGCCTGCCTTGAATTCTAACAGGTAGACGTAGTAAGATGATAGTTCAAGTTAGTACTGGATCCAGAATGTAAAATTTACCATGAGTATTCCAGGGGTAAGAGGTTACCTACCTTGATAGCAGCTAAAATTCCAGATGTGGTTTGCTTGGATTAAAGAAATGATTGATGGTGACTGAGTTTAGTTAACTAGGCCTTTATTTTGACTAAGTCAAAGGTTTGTTCACGGTACGTTTTACAAAGACAGCCATCCCTTAGTGTCATTCTTTTGTGATGCTGAAGTTTTTATTGCTGCATATGACAATTGCAAGTGACCTTTCTTTTGACTTTGCCATTAGAGAAATATAGAGTTTACTTTGTTTTTGATAACTTAAAGACAAAGATAACTTCAAGACATATTTTCGTCTTTATAATGAAATGGAAGATAAAATACATAGCAAATAACACAAAAAGAATTAAACAAAATATAAAAAATATATGCACACTTCTCTGTCATCTCAATAAATGCATTTGGGCTAAACACTTCAGGGTTCAAATTCAGATTGGGTTTTAAAAAAATCCAACCAAGGGCTCTTTATAAAAGATGGTCTTCTGGGGCGCCTGGATGGCTCAGTGGGTTAAAGCCTCTGCCTTTGGCTCAGGTCATGATCTCAGGATCTTGGGATCAAGCCCCGAATTCATTGGGCTCTCTGCTCAGCAGGAAGCCTGCTTCCTCCTCTCTCTCTCTTTCTCTCTGCCTCTCTGCCTACTTGTCAAATAAATAAATAAAATCTTAAAAAAAAAAAAAATGATGGTCTTGCAACATAATGACCTGCCTCTAAAGTAGACAAATTCCTAGAAATAGAAAGTAGAATGGTGGTTTCCAGGCATTGGGCGTGTGAGGGGAGGGAGAGTTGCTGTTTAGTGGGTATTGAGTTTTGGATTTGCAAGACAAAAAAGTCCCAGAGATCTATTTTACAACAGCGTGAATATACTTCACACTACTGACTGGTCACTTAAAAATGGTTAAGATGGCACATTTTATGTTTTAGTTTTTGCCACAATTAAAAAAAAAACATAATGACCCACCAAAACTAAAAATAAAAAGACAGGCTAAGATCTATTAACAATGGCAAATGAGAATCAGGTATGACATTATTAATATGAGACAAAACAGAACTCAATTAAGAATTTTTTGCACTCAGGAATGCAAATCAAATGCTAATAGAACTGGATGGAGAAATTGGCGAAGTATTGTAGTGGTGGTGAACTTCCATACTCTCTATTCAAATGGAAGGGAACTTAATCTATGTTAAATAAGAAATCAATTATCATTTGGCATCTGGAGTGTCATTAGTGACTTTTGTGGGAACAGTGTCTGTGGATGGGTATGGTCAGAGCTACATTCCTCATATGGAAGAATAATGAGGAACCAGAAGGAAGGGACCTACAGACCCTAAAATATCTATATATTGATCTGTGAGTCTTTCTGTCTTGAGTTATTTTCTCTGCTGATAGTTTGCAGATGGAATCTAATTTGTGAACTGCAAAGGTCTTCAAACAGTATTTTCTGTTTTCTCATGTTCAAGTGGATAAAGAGTTCCTAGACAAGGATGATGAAATTATAGAGGTGGGAAGTCTGGAAGGGAATCTTCTGAAAATTCAAGGGAGACAAAGAACCTCATGCCAAAAGTTTAGTGACTGTGGATCAAAAGGAGACGAAACTTTCTCTCTGGATTTGTAGGAGAATATGCTCAACATTTGGTCAATGGAGAATGGGTGTGGGCCTTCTTCAGGAGCACTAGAAGCCTGTGCTCAACAGAACACATGAGAGAATTCATAGAATCTAGTCACAGCCTGAAGTCCTGCTCTCCAGGAAGCAGGGAGAGACTGCTGGGAATTGAGAGATTCTTTATTGAGAGATTCAGAAGATACCATATTTAATGTAGAAACATTGTTTGAGACCAGAGGAGGCATGTGACTGGGAGTCAGGCAGACCTGGGTTCAAATCCCAGCTTTGTCACTTTCTGCAATATGTGATGGACAAGTTATTTAATCTTGCAGTTTGCTTATGAGGATATATATGAAATATAGCATGGTGTCTAGCATATAGTAGGCACTCAATAAGTGAGAGCTGTGAGTTCATAAATGCATCCTCTCTAAGGTGATTGCCTGAAACCAAGGCTAGAGTGGATTGGTGCTGGAATCTGAAGCCAGGTTATCTGACTTTAGAACCTATGCTTTGTCCCCGCCCTGCACTGCGTCTTTATCAAAGGGCTGTGTTCCTAGCATAGGTTGTAGTTGCTTGGATTTGGCATGCATGTTGCCATAGATCCTGTTCCAATAAGTCGTAGGTTCTAGTGCTAGCCTTCATGTGTCTGCCGTGTTCAGTGCCAGCAGCACTGTCGATCATAACGCCATTCTGAGAGCTGGAGACAGTGTTGGTTTCTTAACTTGGGAAGGCTGGGAACTACTCTGTCCTCAGTTTTGTCCAGTCCTCAGGCATTTCTCCCCTCACTGCACCCCTGCACCTAGTGCTTGAGCTAGTAGTCATCTAAGACAGCATAGGGAGGGAGACAGAGGCTAAGGCTCCAGGCTTCAGTAGGTGGCAGGTAGATGATTCTGGCAAAGCCTCTGGAATTCTGCAGTTCATTTAATTCCTATCTTCCTCTGCCATTTTCCCCCCCTCTGTTTTCATTTTTTATTTTTTCTGCTCTGGTTTCCGATTCTTATCATGGGGTAGAATTCCAGTCTCCTCGCCTTCCTGCCTGGGTCCATGATGGAATGACATAACTCCCTGGATGTTCTTACTGCCAACAGTTGTTGGAAACAGGGAGCTAATTGGAGTGACTAGCTCTGGTCCCATTGCTATTTCTTGTTAATATACATGCAGTCTCATAAGGAAAAGGCGGAGGTACGTAAGGGCTGTTGGTGGATGCTAAGTATTTAGACTTCCAGGGAAACACACATCCACATTTAGGGGGAAGGGAAGGTTTGGTGCATCAGCTGGGTTAGTTGTTGAAGGAGTTGGGCTGCACATCCATGCACACAGCCGATGTGAAGTTTGGGAAGCACTGATAGAGGTGGGGTGACCTGACAGCTACCCCGGTTTTGTTCCCTTCTTGTCTCTGCCTGTTGGGCCACACAGGCCTGTTTGGTTCATGGGTTGAGGATGGTCTGTCATCTCAGAGGATGGGAGGAAGGCAGGAAGGGGTATTTGAGGTAAGCAGAGAAGTCCTACTAGCTGCCCAACTGCGAGGCTTAGGAGGAAGGCTTTTTTTTTTTTTTTTTGCAATTACTTTTCTATATAATGTAGAGCCATCGAATAATTGTTACTCTATTTTTACATGAAGTGAGAATTTTATTTTGATGGCGTATTTGGGAACACGGAGGGGCCAAACTGTTCTTCTCAAATTACTCTGAAAGCTCACTTGTTTATTCTAACCAACATCTTGCCTCTCTCTCTCTCTCTCTCTCTCTCTCTCTCTCTGAATGATTTTCATTTGAAGCAGTCCAATTAAGTCTGGTTAAGTGTGGCAATAAATTGCTCAATAATTCCCACAAATTCTCTAAAATTTAAGAAGGAGAAAATTGAGTGTGGTGTAAGTAAGCTCAAGGGATTTTGAGAGAAATGATTCCTTCAATCTTGCTTCTGTGGTTCTGTTGTCATTCTTTTGTAAATAGGAGATCTGCAAGCAGATCAGAGATTTGTGTGGAAAGTGGATGATTTGATGAGGGCAATGAGAGTTTCTTTATGTAATAGCTCTGTATCTTGTGCAGGAAGTCTTCCATGGATTTTTGACTGAGGAGGAGGAGGCTCTACCTACTTAATATGGTGTGAAAATAAATTCTAAAGGTAGTTAGATGGAGAGAGCCTTTTGATAAGTGTAGTGATGGCTTTGTTTGGATGTCCAGGATTGAGTCAGAGCAAAAGAAGAAGCAGGTCATGAAAGCCTGGTCTTGGACCTAAGCTTCTATTTTGAAGTAAAAGCCATTTATATAGTCAGTTCTGCTATCATGCAATTTCTCTGTTCCTAAAAATCACCATGCTGCTCAAAATTGCACAATGAAAACCATAGCCCTGAGAGAGAAAATAGGGTTAGGGACTCATCATTCAAAAATGTATTTGGTGACACATTAATAAAAAAGATAGGAACCAAGTAAAAATGGTAGCATGGTTTTACACATGTTGAATGGTTAAGAAATACATAAATACTACAATAAATTTTGCTTGAAAGCGGTCTGAAGTTGCTTGTGAAGGTGGGTTTCAGGGGGCTGCAGTTTGTGCGTTCCAGTGAATGGTAGACGGTAGATGGTGGGAAGCCATCAGAGGGAAGCCAGCAACACGTGGGGCTTATCTGTCTGTTACGTGTCCTATAATCCATAGAGACAGCAGGTTTAGGAGTTGGCAGCGTCTGGGGGAAGCAGCCTAGGGGAATGACTGCTAACGGGGATGAGGTTCCCACTTGGGGTGATGAGAAAGTCTGGAACTGGAGAGTGGTGACAGTTGCAAGAACACTGTGAATCTACTTTTTGCTACTGAATTGTACACTTTAAAATAGTTAAAATGGGGGCACCTGGGTGGCCCAGTGGGTTAAAGCCTCTGCCTTCAGCTCAGGTCATGATCTCAGGGTCCTGGGATCGAGCCCCGCATCGCATCAGGCTCTCTGCTCAGCAGGGAACCTGCTTCCTCCTCTCTCTCTCTGCCTGCCTCTCTGCCTACTTGTGATCTCTCTCTTTCTGTCAAATAAATAAATAAATAAAATTTACAATAGTTAATATGGGGGCACCTGGGTGGCTCAGTCGGTTAAGCATCTGCTTTCAGGTCAGGTCATGATCCCCAGGTCCTGGGATTGAGCCCTGTGTTTGGCTCCCTGCTCAGTGGGAGTCTGCTTCTCTCTCTCTCTCTGCCCCTCCCCCTTGCTTGCGCGCACTTTCTCTCTCACTCAAATAAATAGAATCTTAAAAAAAGTATAATAATTAAAATGNCCCCCCCCCCCCCCCCCCCCCCCCCCACATTCTGGGTTTGTTTTCCTGGGAAGAGTTCTGTTCTTGGTACTACAGGGGACACGGTAAGAAGGGCAGCACGGTGCTATCTCAAAGGATTGTTGCAGCTCAGGGACACCTGGGTGGCTTAGTCAATTAAGTGTCTGCCTTCAGCTCAGGTCGTGATCCCAGGGTCCTGGGATTGAACCCCGCATCAGGCTCCCTGCTTGGCAGGAAGTCTGCCTGTCCTTCTCCCTCTGTTGCTTCCCCTGCTTGTGTTCTCTCTTGTGTTCTCTCTCTCTCAAATAAATAAAATTTTTAAATAAAAAAAGGATTGTCACAGCTCAGTTGGGAGATGAGGTAAATGGAACAATAGTTAGGTTATAAGGCAGAATTGAAATGTGCTGTGTAGGAGGTGAGAGCAGTAGGCTTCCAGTGTCCAGAGAGGAAGTGTACCTGCCCTTCTGGAGAAATCCCAAAGGCTTTCCTCCAGGCAGTAACACATAAGATGGTCTCACTGGGTCTGAACTCACTTAAAAAGCTCTAAAAATACCTGTTCTTGGGCCTGGCCCTGTTCAAATTAAATCAAAATCTTTGGAAGGAGGGGCTTAAAAATAGGTATTTTTTAAAAAAAGAGTCCCCAGATGATTCTCACTGGCAGCAGGGGTGAAAACCACAGGTTTAAGGAACCATTGAATATTGACAGGTGTGTTCTGGGCAGAGGAAATTATAGAAGCACATGTCCAGCTGGGAGAACCTACGTTCTTTTTGACTAGACAGAGGGAATGAGTGCAGGGGAGTGGGGGAGCCTGGCAGAGGAAGAAGTTTAGGGACCCTCACAGAGTATCTTTAAAGTCAGTGTGAGAATCTGTAGTTAATTATGTCTTCAGTGGGGAGCACTCACAGGATTTTGATGGGGGCAAGAAGGATAGGTATCTATAGTTGTTCTTTAGATAAGTACATCTGGCAGCATTTTGAGATCAAAATGATCTGCTATGTAGATTGCTAGAGATAGAAGGCTTATTAGGAAGGAATTTAAATGATCGAAACCAGAGGTTCACAGAGTGGAGTCTGCATGCTCCTGGGTGTCTCCCTAGATTCTTTTGGGGGACGGTCAGCAAAGACGAAGCTATTTTCATAATAACACTAAGATGTTATTACTAGCTTTTTTCACTGGGTTTGGTGTTTGTATTAATGGTGCAAAACCAATGATTGGGAAACTTTTGGTGCCTTAGCAGAAATCAAGGCCATGGCACAAGCTATAGTCCTATTTTTCACCTTGTTGGACCTGCTGGAAGAAATACCAGTTTCACTTAAGAATGCCCTTGATGAAGAATAAAAATCTCAACCCTCAGGTTCACCTCTCTTTAATATTCTCTGTGACAAAATGGAAAGCACTCATAAACCACTTCTGCGTACTAGAGAATGTTGGTTGTCGGGACGGAGAGCCCTTCCATAAATGTTTGGATTGCACAATGAACTAGCTGCATTTTTCAGGGAGCACCATTTTTTTCATGGGAGACTAATTGACATATTATCATTATTCAGACTTGGATATTTGGCAGACATTTTCGTGGAAATGAACAACACGAGCCTATCACTTCAAGACACTTAACAGTAGTTATTGCCAATGATAAAATTTGTCCTTTTGAGCAAAAATGAGAATTTTGAAAAACTTGTATTTGTCACTGTGAACTCACTAGTGTACCAATACTTTAAAACTTTTCTGATGTGATTTTGTGATACTTTGATGTAACGAAGTGCATCAACGTTTGGAAGATGAACATTACTATGTGAACCAGTATTTTCCATTATTAGTCATGGGGAGTGACTGCGCCATGAAGATTGGCCAGGATGGCTGGTATGTTCATGCCCTCGTGTAGGGAACACCATGAGGTAGGTCTGATTTTCAGCATTTGGCACCTGCTTGGGGGATGGTCACATGAAAACCCCCAAACATACAGATGTTTTGAGCCCAGTGAACTGAGAAAGCAGTAATACTTTTATTTTACTTTGTTAGGTTATTTTAAACAAACAGCTTTATTGAGATAAAATTCACATACCATACAATTCACTCATTTAAAATGTATGTTTTGGTTGTTTTAGTATATTTACAGAGTTTTGCATCTATCAACACAACTTCTGAGCATTTTCATCACTGCCCCCCAAAAAGCCCTTCATATCCATTAGTAGTCATTCCCATTTCCTCCCAAATCCTAGGACTAGTTACAACTAGTAACTATTTTCTTTTTCTCTAGATTTGCCTATTCTGGGCATTTCATATAAACGGAGTACACTGTGTTATGTTTTGTGTTTGGCCTCATTTACTTAGTATAATGTGTTCAGGGTAACACTGTTGTCTTTTGTGTTCCACTTAATGTACTTGATATGATGTGTTCAAGGTTCATCCATGTTGCCGCATGAAACAGTGCATCTTTCCTTTTGATGGCTGAATAATATTCCACTGTATAGATTATACCATGTTTTTTCTAGCGAGAGTGCGGAAGTGTGTGTATTTATGTATGTTTGCAAAGGATTTAATTTCAGTTACTGTGTAGTTAACATACAGTGTTGTATTAGTTTCAGGTGTTGAATGCAGTGATCATTACCAAGTGCTCATCATGCTAAGTGTGCTCTTGATCCCATCCCATTTCACCCATCCCCCCCCCCACCTCCCCAGCAATAGTACTTTTAAGTCAAGTGAGGGTCCTGGTTGTGGGGCGGGTAAATAAAAAAGCTGGGGGGGGCGATGTTTTGCTTTTGGCTGAGTCCTAATATGCAGTTTTCTTACCCCTTCAAATGTATCTAAAATAAGCTAAGCTTATCGTCGCCTTTCTGTTTGGGGAAGACTTTGATGGGGTTAGATATAGAGAAATCAATTTTCAAAGAATTTGTTTCCTTTCTTACTTATCTTAATAGTTGTAATTTCCTTTTTTGTCTGTCTTTTTTTTTTTTATAAAGATTTTATTTATTTATTTGAGAGAGAGAGAGAGAGCATGAGAGAGGAGAAGGTCAGAGGGAGAAGCAGACTCCCCGTGGAGCTGGGAGCCTGATGTGGGACTCGATCCTGGGACTCTAGGACCATGACCTGAGCCGAAGGCAGTTGCTTAACCAACTGAGCCACCCAGGCACCCCTTTTTTTTGGTCTCCTTTCAAAAATCATTTATGGTGCCAGAAGTTAGCCCCCTTCTGGCCGCTGGCCTCATTGTCAGAAGCCCCGGACATTGCACAGCCGCCCTCTCAGTCCGGTGCTTAGGTGCTTACCGGGGTCACTCAAGACTTCCCTTCTGAGTCTCAGATACTGGGTTTTGTATTTGAGAATTCAAGAACAAATCGCTTTGGTTTTGAAACTGCTAGAACTGGCCAACGCCCCACTTTTGCCTCGGGAATTCTCTAATAATGGCTCCTTTCACAGTAGCCTCTGACCTAATTTGTTGCTGTTGTTTATTTGCAAGCTCGTTTTTATTGAATATGCAATCATATAATTTTTTTTTTCTGTATTGGTAATCCCCTCCTGCCTTCCAGGGATCTTCCTTGTGGGAAATTTGTGGTTTGCTGAGTTTAGAATCACTCTCTTGCAGTGATAGCCTGTTGGGTCCTTAAGACCGTGTTAGTGGCAGGTGAGGGGACACAAAAGCCAGTGAGGTTCAGAGAATTGTGCAAAGGTGAAGGAAAGGTGGGCTGGTTGTTGGAGATGAAGAGAAAGATTCGAGAAAAGAGATTGGGCTACAGGTCTTGGTGCAATTCTGTGGGTGGGAATGCCCTGATCGTTCTTCCCATGAAATCTAGTAAAATTCATATTGCTCACAGTTTATTCTGAGAAGAATCTTCTTGGTGAATATGGAAAAAAGTCTTCACCCAGGTTGGAGCTGAGGAGAAATATAACGGCCTTGGGAAAGTATTATAAATGTTATGTCGACTCTTCATCTCTACTTTTCATGAATGAAGACACCTGTACAGCAGTTCCCCATTGTCCATGGGGGCTATTTCCAAGGCCCCCTCCCCCCAAGTGGATGACTGAAACAGCGGGTAGTACTGAACCCTCTATATACTGTGTTTTTTTCCTATACGTACCTCTGGTAAAGTTTAATTTATAAACTAGGCACAGTAAGAGATTAACAACAGTAACTGATAATCAAAGGGAACTGGTAATCAAAGGGAACAGTGATAAAAATACACTGCAATAAAAGTATGTGAATGTGGTCTTTCTCTAAATATGTTACTGTACTTACCCTTATAAGATGAGAAAATGGCTACCTGAGGAGATGAGTAAAGTGAGGTGAGTGATGTAGGTGCTGTGATGTAGTTAGGCGACTGTTGACCTTCTGACCGTACATCAGAAGGAGGGTCATCTGCCTCTGGACAGTGGTGGACTGCAGGAAACTGAAACTGCAGAGAGTGAAACTGCGGGGGAGGGGAAGTTACTGTACTTAATTAAAATATCTAGAGATCCCAGGAGAGACAGGCAGGTCATAGTCTGTCTGGAACAGACCTCACCCTTGACTCTTCATATGGGGAACGAGGGCCTGTCCAAGTCAGAACACTATCACACGAGTTCTGAAAGCAAAAACTCAAGTATCGCGTGCAATGATAAGTTTTCTGCATAAAGCCTTTATAAACACTAAAAGTATTCAATGAAAAATTGTGAAAGATGGCTAAATATATAAAACAGAAATTACTGACTGGAATTAAAATAATGTGATAACAAATGATGAGCATAAATGCCCCACATAGGTGGAAATTCAATATATGGTAAATGATCTAAATGTAAACTGGTGATTTTCAACCAGTTCGTAAAATTGAAGTGTTTTTCTGAGCCTGATATAGACACTGCTGAGACCAGAACTCTCACAGATGTCCTGAAGACAAGCAGACCAAAGTAACCAGAACTAAGGCAGTCCCTTTTCCCCTCCACACAGAAGGCAGTGTCTTTGTGTCTACTGCTCACACCGGAAGCCGCTCCTGCCTAGGCTGAGGTGGCTCCCCTTCCCCAGTGTTCTCACAACCCCTCCTTCGGGTCATCTTTTCTACTTGAATGCTGTCAAGAATCAACTGTTGGGCTGTGGCAGGATCAGGTGCCGCAGAAACGATGAGCTGAAAGGGCTAACTCTTCCTGTACCTCAATGACATCACCTGCTATAGGTGCGTCTCAGAAATGACCACACCCCTTTTCCGATGTGGCTTCCCTGAACATTCTTTACTCTGCTCTGTAAAGACCTGAGGGGGGGTGTCAAATGGGCGAGGGGGGCTTACAGGAGATGAATAGATGGGACACAGGCAAGATTTCTCTGCTGAGGCTTGGGTGCATTCTGAATGGCGAAGATGCCGGCAGCTGTGTCTACACGTTTCACCATGGGGAGGCAGGTCGCGCTGACCCTGTGGGACGAGAGCTACACACGGCCTCCAGCTGACCACCTGTCAGATTTCCCTGAGTGGCGGATGCTGGGTCTGTGGTGGGAGAGTCTGAGAGATGGCTCTGGGGGAGTACCTGAGCTGACAGGCTGCAGTCAGGAAGTCAGTACAGGCAGCAACGCGGTCACTCCTGGAAAGCACCGCCTCCATCTTTTTGGCTGAGAGATTTCTGGATGACAGCCTCCCCTTCCTCCCCCCTGCCCCCCACACACTGTGTGTAATGGTTGTGAGATTTGACCTTTTCTCTGCCTCATCTGCTGACCAAGGTGACCCACAGATCTTGTTTTGCCACATGCTTTTCTCTGCACAGGCCCAATGTCAGGGCCCCAGTACAGGGGTAATAATGCAGAAATGTTCCCTCTCCTATTTAACTTAGTATCTTGGCATTATAATAATCAGTCATGTCTTTGAAGACCGAGGCTCTGAGGTGGATGGGCAGGACTCAGCGCCCAGAAAGAGGAATGCGCGTGGATAGACATATGAGATGCTCATTTCCTTGGACTTTTATGCTAATCCTAATTGAGCTCTGCAAGTGTTAACAATGTTTTAAGACAAGGTTCTTTAGTATCTAAAGTCTTTTTTACCTTTATTGGAATTATCTGTGAATATGTTACTTTTTTTTTTTTTTAAACACATTTTAATGAAACAAACCAACCAGCATCAGGAGACTTGGAGGCTCGTAGTCATGTTTGGCAGTCCTTTGGCTTCTCTGGGAGGGCATCCACAAATGACTTTGCTTTTGGATACAATGCTATGCTTAAAGATGATTTTTACTGCAGCTTAACAGAAAAAATAGTGCTATATATAGAAGTGCACTCTGGTTGTTACAAATATTGTAGCAGGTGTTCAATAACCAGCCTCCCTAAACTTTCTTAAAACCCAAGGACCTTGCTTTTCGGCTGAGACACAATATCCCTAAAAATCAATACATTCGTATTTTTAGTTCCCTAGTTCTACCTTGAGAGAGCAGGTGGTCCAGGAGTTTTTATCATGAGAACTGGTACCATTTATGTGAAAGTTGGATTGCTTGACTTTCTATAGCATTTTCTTTGAAAGAAGTCTTGTTTTTTACATTTTAAGTTTACCAGATATTTTTTTCCTTCTCTGTGTCTCATTTGGGGCTGCCGGGAAATTGGGTTAGCCAGGGGTCTACCCCTCAGTGCTGCCTCTGTAATCCTAACTGGGGGGCGACATCTGATCAGCAGAGATCTTTCATCCTGTCTGTAGGACAATAGAGAAAGGGTCCCCTGTTGCTCACTCCTGTTCTTGTGTTGTTTTGTTTGCTTGGGGAATGGTACTGGGAGGAGGGCTTTTGGAGCCCCTGTTGGATGCTTACAGGGTATCATCAGCCAGCCCCATTTTGCTGTGGGAGTTGGGGATGGGGGTGACCTTGGCCTCCCAGCCAGGGCACTGGGATTTCACCTGTAGTGTAAAGGAAAGAAATGTCTCCTATGGAGAGAAATCCTTCAAAAGAGGCAAAGCACTTTCTCCTCCTATCCATCTTTCGAAATGCGTTTTGAACCGGAGTATTTTTTCTTTCCTTTCCTCCTCCTTCATTAAATAAAACTGGGCCAAACACCGAAAGTGATTGGTCACATTTACCTCTCTGGTCCTTAGCAACATTTAGAAATAAGGAGTCCGACTTTATTTACTGAAAATTAAAATCCCCTACATTCTACTAGATTCCATCCCTAAGAAGCAGGATTACAGCATCCATTTTTATGGTTTCTTCAGCAATTGTTGAATTTCTATTGGCATTGAAATGCATTCATGTGGGCATTTTGACATTTGTCTGCAATAAATAGAAAGAATGTAATTAAAGGTCAGCTCCTGAAATGGGTTTTTAGTTTATTTTGATATCTGTGGAAACTTATGGGTTTGGACAGTGTTCTTTTACTGACTTAACTTTTAAGTGCCCTTTTAATTATCCAAGTTTCTCTGGGGTCTGCAAATTAAGGGAGTATAAATAAATGCCTTGTTGCCAAGAGAGTCATCTAATACTATCCTCAATGGTCTAAAAATAGTGTAATGGTGTAAAATATTCTCATTTATGAACTGAGGTAGAGATTTCAATTCGGAGGGAGAGTAGGGGTCTCCCTATCAAGTAGAGGCATAGGCAGCTTCTAACCAGGGATTTCTTTATTTCTGTCCCTTTCTGTTCAGTTTCCTAGAAGGATATGTATCACTTCAGTGTTGGGTGTGACACCTAACATATTATGGAGTGGATATGAATTTAGAATTTGGGGTAGTTTCTTTATTTAGAGAGTGGCATTTATTTTTGCAAGCTCTTCAGAATTCGGACTAGCTTGCAGTGAAATAATATCACGTTATATCTAAGCACGTAATCTCAGAAATGTTTATATTATGTCTTAGAATTTTACAATAAATTATACTTAGAACTTGGAGGTACATGTGTTTGTTTTGTTTTTTAAGATTTTATTTATTTATCTGTCAGAGAGTGAGAGAGTGCATGCGCGCAAGCAGGGGGGTGGGACAGAGGGAGAGGGAGAAGCAGGCTCTCTGCTGAGCCGGGAGCCTAATGTGGGCCTGGATCCGAGGGCCTGGGGATCATGACCTAACTTGAAGGCAGACGCTTAACCGACTGAGCCAACCAGATGCCCCACATGTGTGGGGACATTGATGATTTCTCTTTTATCTGCAGTCCTGCCTCTACCAAATTCAGGATAAATTCCTCATGCCCTTTAAAGCCCTTGCTATATGGCTTTAATAAGGCCTTACTTCCTTGGTTCCGGGAAATGAGGGTGTCACCCAGCGGGGCAGCTGGCTGCTTGCCACATATTCTCCTCTTGCCCACTCTGTGATCTTGGCTCATTCCTGCAAGGATTTCTTTCCCCACTCTTCCTGCACCTTCATTTTTCAGAATTCCACTCATCCATCCTAGGTTACTTCCATGAAGTTGTTCTTGAGCCCTTTAATTAAATAAAATACAGCTCTCCTTTTATGGTATATATTGTTACTTTCCCCAGAGAGTAGCTGTATTAGTGTGCTAGCGCTACTAGATCAAAATACCAGAGACAGAGTCACTTAAACTACAGAAATTTGTTTTTTCACGGTTCTGGAGGCTGCAAGTCCATGATCAAGAGGCCAACGGGGTTGGTTTCTCCGGAGGCCTCTCTCTTTGACCAGTGACTTCTCTTCCTGTCCTCATATGGCCTCACAGACCTCCCTGGTATCTCTTCCTCTTCTTAGAAGGACACCAGCCAGATTGGATAAGGTCCCACCCATATGGCCTCATTTAACTGTAATAACCTCTTTAAAGGCTCGGAGGGAGAGTAGGGGTCCAGTCCAGTCCAGTCATATTCTAAGGTACTGGGGGTTAGGACTTTAGTATATGAATTTTTCTGGGGGGGAGAGGAGGGAACCGATTCAGTTCAAAACAGTGGCTATTTATACATATTATGTGCTTTCTCTTTTCTTTCCCTGATTTGATTGTGAGGTATTTGAAGACAGCGGCTTGTATAAATGGGCTTATCATCAGGTCTTAGTTTAAATGCCTCATACATAATAAATGGTCAGTAAATATCTTTTGAATTTAATTTTAATTAGATCAACTATTCAAAAATTTAGTGTAGTTATTAGGCTCTTATGGAAATGATTTATGGCCAAAACATGATACTTAAGAGTTCTTTATGGGTTTAACGAAATGCTGCCAAGTAATTAATAAAACAAAACATTGCCAGAATAATATATTACTCTTCTTTTTCCTTCAGACTTAAGTAATGCTCATTTTGCATACATCCTTTCTCATTCTTATAAAGTCAAGGTGAAAACAGAAGTCAAGATAGGACTTAATATATCTACCTTTTAAATCCACAAATGAATCTTAACTGCCTTGGGCAGTCACTCTCTGCATTCAGGTGGGCGAACGTTGAATAATGCCTGGGTGTAACTCACCAATTCATTCAGTTCTCCGAGATCGGTGACATCAAAGACCATGTCAGGAAGCTATGCTCCTGGGAATTAGATATTCCTTGGAAATACTTTTAAGGTTTTCCCTGGTTAGACTAAAAAATTGGTTATTCTCATTTTGAAAACTTAAGAGATTCGGAGCATTTCTGCCATTCTCCATTGTGCCGATACGGAGAAGCTCTATCAAATACACATCTTAAAGTCAGAGGAAAATCTTTGCTGATGTCCAGGAAAATGTCTTGTTTGGCCCACAGCCTCCTAGGCACTTCCCTAGGAGTCTGTGCTTGGCTTGGAAAAATCTGGTTAAATATCTCAACTTGACACTCCAGGTCCTGCTTTGTGGTCTGCTGGTCTGATCTTTTGTGTTTAGAGTTGTCCTCATCACCATTTCGGAACATTTGTCCCGGGGAGCAGATTGGAGTGTACCTTCAGCCTTTCTGGCAAACAGCTTTGATTAGAAACCTGCCTAAAAGAAAGGGACATTTCACTGTGCCTGAAGGACTTGGATCCATTTACACCTGAGGTACAAGGTTCTTCTGGGTTTCATGGCCACCTCCCTAACCTGAATGTTAGACTCTCTTCTCTTGCTGAAGATTGCATACATGTCCTTAGTTGATCAGATTGCTATAACATAATACCAGAAACTGGGTGGTTTATAAACAACAGACATTTATTGCTAAGAGTTCTAGAGAATGGAAAGTCCACGACAGGTGCTAGCAGAATCAGTGTATGGTGATGCCCACTTTCTGGTTCATAGACAATTATCTTTTTGATGTTTCCTCACTTGGTAGAAGGAACAGGGCATTTTCTCTTGCCTGTCTTATCAGGGCGCTAATCTCATTCATTAGGGCTCTGCTCTCGACCTAATACCCTCCTAATACCATCATCTTGGGGATTAGGATTCAATATTTGAATTCTGCAGGGACACCAACATTCAAATCATAGCATTTGGGAACTGCAAACAGAATCTGCTGTGGAGTCCATTGTTCGTTACGGGTTTTCCCCATCGTTCACATAACCATAAAGCTTTTAAGAAATTCCTTTAAAAATTTGGTGGCTTTATGACTTTGCTTCAAGGAAGCTTACTACCAAATTTTAAACCTTGCCATGGTTATACAAGTTAACTCATGGAGTTATAATGTTTGCATTTCGATTTTGCTCTCACGATGATTTAAAAAAATTTTTTATGTAATTGTACATTAGTAAGAAATTGTAAAAAATAATACAAAGAGGTCCTATATACCCTCATGGTTGGTGTCTACTTTTTTTTTTAAGAAAATGTTTTATATTAGAGTTTTAGATTTTTACATTAATCCTTCAGTTTTTCTAAACTTAATGCTATGTTCTTTATTGTAATTTTATTGTATTTAGAGAAAGGTTGAAAATAAATCAAAGCTAGTAACTAACCATTCTGTCACCTTTGAGTCAACCTAAACATGTTTCAGATCACGATCCCGGGTAATAGGGACTAGTAGTTTTTCTCCTTGGATATAAAGTCAGAATAATGTCTCCTATATGATTTCCGACATGTTTCTGATAATGGGCAAATATTTTCCGATTTTTTTAATGATCCCATAAGATTATTAAACTCATCTGTAAGGGACAATTTAAATGATGCTTTAATCCCTTTCTTGATTCCTACTGGTTAGTCTTGAACCTACCACCTCCAACATTACTGATCTCACCCTTGTTTAGTAAATGAGCCCATTTACTGCTTATTATCACACCGTTTAGTGTTGGGTTAATTATATACTACCTTATTTTGTTTCAAATGTACTTTTTACTATGTTCTCCCCACCACGTTATAAGCATTTTGAAACTTCTGCCTTCTAGTTTTATATTCTTTCTACATTCCTTAGCAGAAATTTAAAACACAGGAGGTTATTTGGATATTTTTCTCCTAAGAAGTGGCAGTTTATACTTGTTCATTCTAAATTATACTATCCAATATGGAGGAGGGGAGCAGATTTCTTCTGATGACTGATTCTTAGATTTTGGTAAATAGTCAAGGTTAATTTTTGAGTTTGGGTGCTTCCCTTGCAATCAGCGAGCTGCATCTCACAAGCCATGGCCCACAATTATGTGCAAAAAAAGCTGTAAAGGTTCTGAGTTGGGAATTTTTTTCCCCACTTCTTCTTAGAGTGCTCTACTCTAATGATTAGTTCGCGAATGGAGAGAGCACAGCTTGGTTAATGAGGCATTCTGTTTCAGTGGTATACTTAAAAGTAATTCAGTAATAATTGCTGCATGCTATGATTCATATTCCAGAGCACACAGTAGCAATAACACATCTGTTGTGGAAGTATCATTAGAAGATGGAGAGAGCATTAACCTACCTAACCCCTGTTCTCTAATGACCACAATTCTAGGAAAAAATTCAGACTGAATTTTCCTGCAGAGCCTGCCCTGCAACAATGGCCTCAGCGGGGAGGGGAGAGTAGAGCATGGGATGCAGTAGGCTGAGCATAAAGCTCAGGCTGGTCAGGAGGTCCTTGGAGAGCTGGCCCTACGTCCAGAGGGATAGGTAGGCCTGGGTCCTGGGTCTCAGAAAAAGGGAAAGATGTTCGGGAGTGTTCTTAGGGCCAGAGCAGTCATGGGTTTATCATTTTTCAAATCCTGTATAGGTCCTCTTTTACCAGTCTACCCTGCCCTAAGATTCAACCTTTGGTTTTAAGGGCGATGACCAAATGTTCTGCAGGTCTGATTCCCCTGGGTAAATAGGGCTTCTGCTGAGGCCAGGGGGTCATCCTTTGGGCTTTCCCACATGGCTCCCAGGAGCCTGGGACTGGGACTGGAAAGGGAGGAATGTAATGCTGTGAATTTGTGGGTATGACTTCTCTAGCCTCAAGTTCCCTCCCATTCATCTTTCAGTACCCCTAAGCCTACAGTCTTGCTAGAAAAATTCCCCTTTGTTTTTACCATTTGTTCTCCAAGTTTGGGGATTTTGATCTGACAATTTAGAAAACTGATCATGTCCTATTTTCCTAAAACACTGTGGGGAAAAATGGGTATAATTTATAAGTTTTATAAATGGAAGTGTTCCATATAAGTTGAGTTGATTTTGTCGATACTTGAAATCAGCTCTTTGTTGTAAGAGGTAAACACAGGCATGTATACAAGTCAGCATTACCAGAGGTAGAGGGCAAGGCATCTGTGAGTTTGCTTCCTTTCAGTAAGAACACTCAAAAAAGAAAAAAAAAAGAAAAGATTTATTTTATTAACTTAAAAGTTTTTATTAGTTTAGAGTAACCAAAATTCTTAGAGGCCGGTTCACTGTGTAAATGTTAATTTCCAATACTCAAAGTGTTTGGAATGTTTAAAGGCACTTTTCTCAATGTTTGGCATACATTAACTCAGTTATTCCTTAGAGCGTTTCGTAAGGGTGGTCCCTTTCCGAAGGCCACACAACTACAAAATGGCATGGCTGGGATTTGAACCCTGGCAGTTTGCTCTGGAGTCTTCTCTCTTAACTGCTATGCCATGCTTGCTTTCAGAAATCACAGTGTTTCTAGTTTTCTTTTTTTTCCTCACCCACAGAACCATTTCTCATTTGCTTGGTCACTCGTCTCACATTTATTGAGACCTGCTATCAATTACGTGTTGTGGTCAAGGATATTTCCTGTCCTCAAAGACCTCAGCCTGGCAGTGGGAAATAGATACGCAAACCACAGATTAAGGAGTTTGGGAGTAGAAGGGATAGATTCATTGTGTGTGTGTGTGTGTGTGTGTGTGTGTGTGTGTGTGCGCGCGCGCGCGAGAGAGAGAGAGAGAGAGAGAGAGAGAGAGAGAGAGAGAGAGAGAGAGAGAGAGAGAATCTCAGGAGGCCTCAGAATATCAGCATTTAAAGGAAAGGTGAAGGATAAGGAGGGCTGGACAAAAAAGACCTTAAGAAAAATCATTCAGCAGGTTTAAAATGTAGAAGGTTCAGGAATGAACTACAGATCTATTTGAGGGCAAAAGGAAAAATGATTGTAATTGCCAGTGTGGGAAAGGCAAAAAAGTTACCTTTGGATAGTGAGATATTGGGGTTAAAAAATACAAAGGAAGAGGGGTTCTGAGGGATTTCATTGTGTGGAAAATCATAACAACAATAAATATCAAATTCAACCGAGAGAATTGCTTTGGGAAGTTGGCACTGGGTCATGACTTTTCTAGGGCTGATTGGTAGCCTTTGTAATAAGCTATTTTATTGGTGCCATTTGTCTTTTGACATAAAAGTACTTGATGCTAAGCAACCGTGTGTAAAAATCAAGCCTCTCTTCTTTATAGCAGATATTTCGCCCCTCTGGGGACCAGAGCAGTGGTATAGGCAGGGTCACCCTCGTCTTGATTCAAATGACATTTTGAGGGTGATATTATAGATGAGCTCCTTAACTAGCTATGAAATACATAGCAAACCTAATACTGGGAGAGTGGAGTTGAGCTTATACTGAAGGACCGTTGGCCTGTGACAAAATTGCTTGTTAGTTCTGAGTAGATGACATCTGGGGGGGGGGGTTGTTGACTATAATTCTCATCTTTAGAAGTGGTGCCAAAAGTGGAAATCTTCTCACTGTGTGTGTCACCCCACCCTGTCCTTTTGTAACACACCCAGACTCAGTTCCTAGGAGACTCTTACAATGGATGAATGGCTGTTCCATAGAAACCTGTTAGTATCGCTTTGTTCCCTTGGTTATTTAAGTCTGAATTCAAACATCAGAGTTTGGAATATAAAACCTTCTTTAAGGGTGGAATTTATTTTAAATGCTTCCCTTAGCCCTGTGGAAGAGAGAGACGGGAAGAGAGAGAGAGAGAGAGAGAGAGANGGGGAGGGGGGGGGGAGAGAGAGAGAGAGGGAGGGAGAGACAGAGAGAGAGGAAGGGAGAGAGAGGGAGGGAGGAAGAAATCAGGAGCTTTCATTAATCACAATTTCTGACCTCATCTTTCCCTTTGGTAAACATTTGAATATCTGTGTGCTGGGCCTGGGGGATATGGGAGTGAATGTGGTGGGGTTCTTGAATTCACTGAGCTCTGATTGTAAAGGGGAGAGATATATGTGAACAAGTAATTCCATTGCACTTTAATATATGCAATCCTGGATGTAGAGTGGGAGTCTAGAGGAGAGAATAACTATTTCTTTTTTGTGGCAAGGCTTTCCCAGTGGATGGGGCCAAAGATGGGGCCCTTGGGCTGGATCCTAAGAAAGAAGCAGTTTTTCAGGCAGCCTTGGTGGGGCAAGATGGAGGTGTTCTCAGGCTTATATAAAATATTGGAGCACCCATGCCCACTTGCCCCTGTTGGATGACAAACTGACTTTGCGTTGCGCAGCTGTCTCTCTTCTTCTCAAAAGGAGTGGATAGGGGTGTTTGGGTGGCTCAGTTAGTTGAGAATCTGACTCGTGGTTTTAGCTCAGGTCATGATCTCAGGGTCCTGAGATGTAGCCCCCATCTGGGCTCCAGGCTCAGCAGGAAGTCTTCTTCCTCTCCTTCCCTCTCTGTTCCTCCCCCAGCTCATTTTCTCTCACTAAAATAAATAAATCTTAAACAAACAAACAAAAAACCCACAGGGAAAGGATAGCCTGGTATACTGTGTTAACCCAGGATCCAAATGCATGTCAGTCCTATACTGAATCTCACATGAGTGCCCAGTATCTTAAAAGAGCATGCTGTAGGTAGATAGAGGAAGAACACTCTCTAGTTAGACAACTAACTTATCTTTGGGTAGAATCATGTGTAATTTTTTCCTTGGAGATACCTAATTTTAACAATTGCTTTACATAGTTACTAATACCTGAATTGTAGCTATACCAAAACATTTGAAATGCTCCATGCATAATGTTCCTTATTCACAGTTGGAAGGAGGTATGATATTTGGCATATGTAGGCTTGAAACACAGTTCATTTTCATTGCCAGAATTTATTTTCGTTAAACTATTTCGTGGAGTCTAAAAATAAAGATATGGTTGTAAAATTATAATAGCCTAGAATTAAAAGGATAAAATACTATTTGTGAGTCCTTGTTTTGCAAATATTTATCAGTGTTTAATATGTGCAATAATTCTATGAAAATAAAACCTGTTCATTATTTTTTCATTGATTCTTAATTTTTTATCTTACCTATAATCATGCCAGTAGTAATGTATTAATCAGCTCCAGGACCACCAACTGTATTTCTCAATCTGAGTGAAGGGGTTGTTTTGTCTTCTGCTGTGTCCATCTAGCCAGTTGTCTGTTTAATTGTATCTGTGACTTTCCTTTGACCCACATATTATGGGGTTTCTGGGCCAACTTCATACTTGGTTGATTTGAAAGCAAGTTTTTCTGATTGATGTGAGGTCTATGAACCAAAAAGAAAGTAGTGTTTGTTCATGAATTCAGTCAATCAATCTATCAATTTTAATGAATGCCCACCATGTGCTGTGATAGTTGCTTAGTGGTGAACAGAACTATCCCCTTTCTTGACCTCATGGAACTTAGAGTGAAGTATTGCAGACAGGCATTGAATGAGTCAACAAACAAGTCAGTACATAGTTATCAATTGTGTTAAGGAATACAATAAACTATTTTTTCCTGTTAAAGAGAATAAGGGGCTACTGTTAAAGAGAGGCATGTGTGTGGTGGGTCCTACTATAGATCGGGTTGTCAGGGCTGCTGTCTGCTATTTCTGTGAACTGTTATTTATTTGCCCTTCTAGGCTGTAAATGGTGATAGTAAGTTTTAGAAATTTAAATATGCACTTTTTTTTTTTTTTTTTAGATGTTGTGATGTGTTTCTTGGTCTATTTAAAGTTCAGCCTGTGTTAATTTGGATCTCGTATTTTATTTCAAATTGTGTGATATGCATACATATGTATATGTTAAATTATTCACCGCTAAAGGAAATTACATATATATATATAATTGTACTATATATGTAATTTATAGAATAAAAACATACAATTTACTTTAGCAGTTGAATATTTTCAGAGAATTTGAGCAGAGGGATGTAGGTTATTTTTCTATTTTTTATTGCTTATGCCTTTTAATTTTGGCATTTACTCACATTTAAGTCATTTTTTGTTAAGATTTTATTTATTTATTTGAGAGTGAGAGAGAGCGAGAGCATGAGAGGGGAAAGGTCGGAGGGAGAAGGAGTCTTCCCTGCTGAGCAGGGAGCCCAATGCAGGACTCTATTCCAGGACTCTGGGATCATGACCTGAGCCGAAAGCAGCCGAAAGCTTAACCAACTGAGCCACCCAGGCTCTCGACATTTTAGTCATTTCTAATAATTGTGCAGTATGGAAACATTTGAGACACACGGTAGAAGAAGAGAAAATATTTCCTGAGAGAGCATACTATTTGTATGGATTATTTAAAGCCCTGTTACATAACAAACTTTCAGTGCTGATGGACACAGTGGAATCCCTTGAGCACAACTGAGGCATTTCTGCTTGCTGTGGGCAGCCTTCTGGTGGCCTAAACTCTGTGTTAGGACGGGGCCTTACTCTGGCTGGCATTCTGACATTCTGTGTTGCCTCCTGTGTCTCATTGCTATGACTCAGGAAGTTATGCATAAGCGATTCTCTGCTTAGGTGGTACCGACTGGCCGTGAATTAATAGGCCCAGAACTTTTGAAAAAGTTCTGTCTGTGCTTTCACCTGTGTGATGACTACAAACAATACTACAAACTGAGAATTGCAAAGGTATGCGTGACTAGGCTTTTCACTATAAAAATAATGTTGAAAATGTATGTGTAGTTTGCAGAGGGCTCCCGGAACAACCTGAACCCTCATCCCTTTACCGAGGTATTTTTACACCTTCCAGTATGTTTAGACCTTCCTCTGGTTTGTAGAACCAATCCTTTTCCCAGCCAAGGAAGTTTAAAAATCCTTAATTTGATAGTTTGATGACTTAATACCAAATATCTCCTACTACTTGTTGTTTTGTGATTGGTCACTCAGGTTCTATTCACGCAACTTCTTCTCTTTTCCTTTGGACAAGAATATCCTCCAGGTGAGCAATAGGTCATGTTTCCTCTGTTCCTGTGCCCTGCCTCAGTGTGCTCCTGCTGATAAGCACGTCATTGATTCTGTATTGGTGCCCTGCTTTCTGTAAACAGACACTCACCCCCACACCCCAGGACCGAATCCGGCCCCTGAGACCCTGCTACTCTGCCTCTCTTACACAGACTACTTACTTATCTGTTGTGACACCAGATGACTTTCTGTTTTTTGCATTCTCCAGTGTTGTGCCCTATGATCCATTGTTGGAATGTCCAGGTGCTCATCTGTGTGCCATCTTGGCTTATGTCTTTCTTGGTCTTCTCACTGGAAACGTTACTGATCAGCTACATCTTGGTATTTGGGTTTGGCCAACATCAAATCTCACCCACTCTGGAGTACCTCAATGACATTTAATATTGTCTTGGCTACTAAGTAAAATTCAAAAGCATTAGAATTCTTTGTGTCTGAATAAACATTTCTTGAGCACCAGCTGTATATAAGGCAATGCTTTATGTTGTGACAAAGAGGCAAGTGAGACCTGATCTCAATTTCTAGAGCCACGTAATCAGTTGAGAGAACAAAATTAGTACATGATACATGATGGGTTAAGAATACCTCCCCCCATTACGCATACACCGACATAATTTTATTTAATTGTAGAACTTGCTCAGAGAGACTTAATTATACCCATGCTTTTTCACTTCGTGATACACCTAAATTCATGAATTCATGAAACTTGCTTATTCAGTCGTCTTAAGGGTATTTGGTGAAATATTTTTGTTTCATGGTTTCTTTTTTTTTTGTCCCTTAAAATTTCTTGCATTTATTTTGTCCCTTTCTACTTCAGTGAACTTTATAAAAGTATTTCAAGTTATTATGCATGTTTTAGAAAGAATGAAGCCATTTGTTGATGGGGTTATCAGTGCAGCAATGAGGAGAAAAAAGACTTCTGTGAAATATTTGCTGAATTCTCTATTCATAGGATTCAGGGAGCCAAATAATTTCAAGAAATGTCTTGGGTCACTTAATTAAATATTCTGTCTCTTAAGAGATTCAAATGTTGGACTTTGGGGCACCTGGGTGGTTCAGTTGTTTAAGCATCCAACTCTTGATTTTGACTAAGGTCATTACCTCAGGGTTGGGAGATCTAGTCGCCAAGTTGGGCTCCACACTGGGTGTGGAGCCTGCTCAAGATTCTGTCTCTCCCTCTCCCCATGTTCTTCCCCATCTCCCTCTCTTAAATAAATAAATAAATTAATTAATAAATAAATTAATTAATTTTGGGGTTTGACTTCCTTTTGTCTCCTATTCACTGTATCTCCTTTGATTTTAAAGTGAATCTAAACTCAATATTTCTTAAAGCAGTTGAAATCCCTTACCTTCCCCCATTGGCTTTCCTTGTAAGCCTTTTATATTCCTTTAGTAACTGCAAGTCTTTGTCCATTTCTAGATAATTCAGCATTATTCTCTCCCATTCTTTTGACTCCAACTTGTCCTTGTTCTGTATAAAATAAGCCTAACTTCTGCTGTATACAATTGGAAAGCTCATCGATATTAAGTAGAGGGATTTTTTTTTCAGTATTGCAAATTACTCTTTTGCTGTGAAGAGTTCATAACATAGTTCCTGTTAAATCATTGAAATACAGTGTTAGGAGTTGGTCATTTTTCAGTTTCAGAACTTCCTTGTTGCTGATTCTACCATTTTCTATCATATACATTTTTATTTTTATTTTTATTCAGTTAATTAACATATAATGTATTATTGGTTTCACCATATCACATACATTTTTAAATCCCTACATATATGTTTTATTTTAATAGATCATTGTCACATTTCTGTTTTTCAAGTTAGCTACAACGAAGCTGGTGTAATTTGCAGTGTCCTTTTCTAAGTTGTTAGTACTGATAAAGATTAGAGATTATCCAGGTGTGGACTCAAAATCTTTGGAAGATGTTTTGACTTAGAATTATCACCATTTGATAAGGCTTTCAGTTGAGGAGGAATGGGTCTTGCTGAAATGCAGTTTTATTTCTCATATCGCCCTTCATCTATATAGCTTGTCACTGTGTCACAAAAGAAAATTCCCTGTGGCTCATTCCTGATCTTTGACCTGATAATATTGCTTTTTTTTTTTCTCCTTGTGATGACTATTAATTTAACCTACAACAGACCAGTGTTATTGAAGTAAGGAGCATATTACTTTAGTGGGAGAAAATAAATTACAATTTTTTAAAATAGAATGGTGGCAGGCATATTCTTTTGAAAGAAACAGTTGATGTATATTTTTATATAAGCATTTTGCAGTCAGTTGCCAGTATTTCGGTATGTTTTTCTACCTACTTCACGTAAAGGAAATAGTCTTACAATATCTAAGCTCAGTATGTTTTTCTGAGATAGAAACTAAATTTACAAT
Source organism: Ailurus styani (assembly GCA_002007465.1). Classification (NCBI taxonomy): domain Eukaryota; kingdom Metazoa; phylum Chordata; class Mammalia; order Carnivora; family Ailuridae; genus Ailurus; species Ailurus styani. The sequence continues at coordinate 210,873 of LNAC01000158.1, read as the reverse complement.
TTTTAAATTTCAGCAATAACTAGGGCACCTAGATGGCTCATTTGGTTAAGTGGCTGCCTTGGGCTCAGGTCATGATCTTGGGGTTTTGGGATGGAGCACCAGATAGGGCTCCCTGCTCACTGGGGAGCCTGCTTCTCGCTGCCCCCTCTGCTCTTCCCCTTGCCCCTCCCTTGCTCATGCGCTCTTTCTCTCTAATTAAAAAAAATCTTTTAAAAATATTGCAACAATAACCATTTTAGACAATGTGTGTTTTCTTTGATTTTCCTTTATATTTCCGAAAGCCATTGTTATTATTATTTTAAGGCAAGCTTTATAAAGCTAATTGCATACTAGGTGGGTATTGGGCATTCTATTCCTTAAAAATTAGGATTCAGAATCACTGGATTTCTTGCACTAGTCTTCGAGGTGATGTATTACAGTAATAAGTTTCTTTACAGAAAGGTAGGTTTGCTTATACCGTGTTTCTCATTTTAAAAGAAACATCTTTGCAAACTACCAGCTTTACCGCAGAAATGTTTAAAGCAGGTTAAACAGATTTGCTTCTTAAAATTATTGGTGCACATGAATCAGTCAGGAGGGCAGTCACCAGTACAGTACAAAGTGGTAGTATTAATACAATTTTTTCCCGTCTTCTGAAATGTACAATGATTTTTAATTTAACCAATAATATTAAGTAGTAGGTTATTTCTGTGAAGATGAATGATGGTTGTAGACCAGGTTAAGTGACACTTTTAACAAGTTAGCTGCCCTGAGAGAATTCGTTGCAGTGTTAATAAGAACCGTGGTTTGTGGGGAGTAGGAGGTGGAGGGGGCATTGAGAGAAAGCACAGATGATAAGAACCACTTAATGTTTATTTATGATCAGTGACTATTAAGCAACTCCTGGATAATATTGGACCCACTTATGTCCTTTGAAGTAACAGTGTAACTATCTGCCTATTTAAGAATGCAGCAACATACCTGCACCACATTTGGGTTACTTTCTTTCCTGTCTTCTACTGTAATTATCTCCACAAGTGCCCAAATCTTCCATAGTAATGCCTATATGCGAAAGATAGAAATGGTAAATCCTTTGTCATTAAACGATTCCTCAGGACGCCTTGAGTTTCTAGGCTGGTAGGGATTTCAGCAATCTGTTCCACCGTCTCCTAAATGCCCACTGAGAGAGCAGCACCTCTTTGACGTCCTGAAGTGTGCGGGGGTGTGATTTATTGGTACCCAGAGCCTGCTGTCTGTGCATTCTATTCCGTCGTCTTGGGGAAGGCGGCCGGTGCAATTTCAAAACTGGAATAGTGATTATGGCTTTCTGATCTAGTACTGCCTGTCGGGCATGTTAAAAAAGAAAGGCAGGGAAGTTTAATGCTAATCACGGTCTCTTTGAGGCAGGGTCATCTTGAGCTGTTTCACAATGCAATAGCCTTTGGAGAAACTGTTTTTTCACTTGGAGTGCTTTCAGATGTTGTTTTGAAGAGACTTGACGCTTGGGGCCTCAAGTCCTTGTGCAGGTCCAAGGACAAGCGGGAGCATGGGTGGTCCCGTTGAGGTAGAGGCTGTCACTCCTTTGGCTAGAGTTCTCGGATCCTTGACATCAAAAGTGCACACATGTCAAATCTGAAGACAGCTGTTTTGTAGCCACATAATTGGATTTCAACATCTTTATCTGTTGGAAAGTGTAAAATATCTCAGAGTTGTTGCAAGGATGAAGAAATAAAATGTGAACACCCTAAAATCATGCTTCATACATGGTAGACAATACATGTTCATTTATTTCCTCACAAAAGACAGGCCCAGTGTGGCACGTGTACTCTGTTGGTGGATGAAGATGAGGCACAGTGTGAATCTTTATAGTGTGTTAGGCAAGAAATAGTTCATGCAGTCCCTGGCATCTTCATTTATCAACGTTCCTGCCCAGCCAGCCTTGGTGAGGGTGTGGTGTTAGCAGAGCTGAGAGTGGGCCTTGACTCTGTCCATGACACACAAAAACCTTTAGCAATTTGCTTGTGGAGTGCTCCTGTGAGAGAACTCTCACTTAGTGAGAACATCACACCTAGGACAGAATGCAATGTGGCTTGCTGATGTGGTCGAAAGGGGAGACAGGTTGACGTGGTTGCTCCGATGATACTCCAGAAGAGAGAACACGCTTATAAGATGGACTATACATGCTTGTTGCTTTTCAGTTCTTGATGCCTTCAGAAGGCACAGGAAAGATTCTGGGTGTCATGTATGGACGATACCATTCATTTCAAACCTCAGTAGTATGTGCGTTGTTAACTGGGGGGCTTAAATGGGTATAGTCTTCTTCTGCAGGTGCAGACAGACCTGCAAAATACCCTTGTGAATCTTTTCTGCTTTCTTCAGGGCTGGAGGGTTAGCGGAGGGTGGAGATTGTATTATTGATCGTCCGTAGCACAGGTGTTCTTAAGTTCAAGTCAATCTCATGAGCTCTGGAAAGGAGGAAAAGTGGTGGGTCTGTAGTCCAAAGATCAACCTTCTAGAGTAGCCCTGTCCAATGTGTCAGTCACAGATATTATTTTAAATTTCCCAGTAGGCACGCTAAAAAGTTACAAAAGTAGTAAAAGTAAAAAAGGTGAAATTAATTCTGGTAATATTTTATTTAACTCAATATATCCTCAAATATATCCTTTTAATATGCAACAGCGTAAAAATTGAGATGTTACATATTCTTTTTTTAGAAGAAAGTCTTCAGAATCCAATGTGTCTTTTACACTGACAACATATAACAAGCATTATTGAGTACTTAACAAGTATCACTGTAAGCTCTGTATTATTTTATTTTGTTTTCTTTAAATTCAAGTTAACATACAGTGTAGCATTGGTTTCAGGGGTAGAATTTAGTGATTCGTCAGTTACATATTAACCCCCAGTGCTCATCACAAGTGCCCTCCTTAATCCCCATCCCCCATCTAGCCCATCCCCCATCCACCTCCCCTCCAGCACCCCTTCTCTGTAGTTAAGAGTCTCTTATGTTAAACTCTTTAAATGCATTACTGTGTTTAATCCTTTCGGTTACCCTAAATGGTAGATACTAATATTATTCCTATTTCATAGATGAGGAGACTGGGAATGAGAGGTTAAAGAATCTTCCTAAGATCACAGAGCAGCTCATTGGCAGAGATAGGGGAGTCACAGGCCATCCAGCTGCAGCATGGGTGATGTCAACTCTTAAGGTTTCCTGCCTGTATTAACACTGCCCTTCCAGGTAGGAAACTGAATGGGTGGAAATTTGCCTTTGAAAAGAGGGATCAGCACTGGAAATTGACATCATCTAAATTGGCATCTTGGAACCCAAAAGTCGAAATAGCTTATCAGAGTCCTGGTGTGGTGAGCTGCCTTCACAAAATGTAGAACTGAGAATCCTGAGGTTTCCTCTGTTTTTCTGACTTTTCTTCCTTCTTGCAAAGGGTTTAGCACTCATTGTTAACTCACTGCAATTGTGTCCTTTCCTGATTTTTTTTTTTTTCTTCTCCAGGGATTGGTGGGTGGGGATGGAGTATCCCAGTCCTCCTGAGTGCTTTTGCTTTTCTTTCCCTGGTGCTATTGACCATGTAAACTGTGACAAAACCCCATTCTGGTCTTTGGATACTATTTAATTCCCCTGCATGTGCTTCACAGTTAATGTTTAATGAGCTTGGGCAAGATGGCTTGGGCTCAGCATGAACCCTGTCAAGATCAGTTAGATGTGACTTTGGAGCTGGGTTTTATTGACATTTTACATGCCAAAGTTGATTTGGGAAATTGCATCTGTTACCACATCCTTCTTTCTGATTCTGATGGGGAAGTTGACATTTGCCAGATCTTTAGCAACCACTGTTTTAACAAGAGGGACCTCTGTCTGTGACACTGCTGTATCCACCAAACTTGAGTTTTGACTGGTGAGGAGACATAGTGATTCAACAACTATTGAATGAATGAATTTCGGTGCTTTCAGTTCTTTTTTTTTTTAGTTCTGTTTCATTGACTCTCATGTTGTAGAAAACACAACTTCTCTCAAACTTACTTATTTAACACAAAACTCTAATTTAAAAAAATAAAGAAAAAGGAAAGAGACAGGCAAGAGAAATATTAACTGAAGCATTACTAATAGTCCCCATATCTAAAAGAGCATTAGTTATGGTGTGTTAGTTTTTCTTGAGTTCACTTTCTGCCCAAATTTATTATAGAAATTGGAACATCTATGTATACAAAGGTAGTATAAAATACCTGCTCGTGTTTCCTGAACCTCAGGAATTATACACATTTTGTCAAACTTAATTACTCTCTTTTTCCCTGTTTCTGAAGAATTTTAAGTTAAGTCCTAGATATGTTATTTTACCTCAAAATTCTTCAGTATGCATTTCTGAGAAGGACTAGTTTTAAAAAGTAATTATCATTTAATCATTACACTTAACATAATGAACAGTATTTGTAAGAGTTAATATTAACAGCCAGTCCATAGTTCTGGTGATCTGAAGGATGTGCTTTTATAGATGGTCCCTGTCTCTGCTCCAGTTTAGGATCTAAACAGACTTCACATTTTGTAGTGATTGTTGGGATTCTTACGTTTTTTTAATTTATTATTGTCCTTCCTTCCCCTGCTGCTGTTCTTTTCCCCCCTCATGCCATTGACTTGTTGACATAGTGAGCTCATTTGTATGTTCAGATGTGCCATATTGCTCTTGGCTTTCATGTGGTGTGCACTATCCTTTCACTTGCTCCTCTGTAACCTGTAAGTTGGATATTCCATCTAGAGATGTGATTAGATTCAGGCATGTTTGTTTCTTTACTCCTTTGACAAAAATAACTAGTTGATGGCACTGTTCACTTTTACCTTCCTTCAACGAGAACCTGATGCCTGGCTGCTGCTCTTTGAGTGGATCTAGTCAAGATACATAGGCCAGGAGCTCCCTGCTGCACTTACATTAGGCTTAGTCGCTGACTGATGGAATCAAATCAGATGTGCTACAAGTACCTTTGGGCCAGCCCTCTTGTATCTCTGCAGTCACCATCAGAAAAGCTTCCTTTGGTTTGTTGCCCCTTCAAATTGGGTCCCAGAATAAATATTTGTGGAACAGACCTAAATCTACTCCATAGTGAAGGACCCAAGGTCAGATCAGACAAGCAGGCAACATTGCCTACAACACTCACTTCCAACCTGTCAGCATCCTGGAGGATGAAAATGAATAAAAATTACGTTAAGCCTCTGAGTTATGGGATTGTTTGTTATATAGCAATAGCTGACTGATGCGTTATAATGAAAAAGTTAGAGACATTTAAATGGTCTCTGCTTAAGGCAGTTACACTTTTAGTAAAATTTGTATCAGAAGCTATGAAAATATTTTAAAGTTTAGCATTTGAAGAGATTAACTTTCAACTGACTGGAAAATGCATTTATATGGAAAACATCCTAAAGCCACTACTTAACAGTAGCATGGTTCTTAGGAGTCGTAGGTCCAGAAAAGGAGAACAAGCACTTTCTTTAAATAAAGTCTGCTTAGCTTTGCTGAACAGTTGTACCAGACCCTGAGTTAATACACTTTCATCAGGTTTTGCACTGCTGACGAGCAATAAGAAACAGTCACATGATGCTGTGGGCTGAGAAAATGTGTTCTTCATGTCCCACAAATAAACTGGTGCGGGAAATTTTAAGACCCGAATAATGAAAATGAAAGAAAACCCTTGTTTTCTTAGAAATCCCCCCCTTTCTATCTGCACAGAGTGAAGTAACAGATTCAGATTGCCAAATTCCAGGGGTATGACTTGCTGCCATTTTATTCTACCACTTACTAAACATTTCCCATGTGTGGCAGGCTTTGCGCTGGGCATTTCACCATTATCATTTCAAGTGACAACCTAAGAAGTATGTATTATTACCATCTGCACTTTGTAAAATGAAAAAGTTAAACTATAAAGGGCATAAGTAACTTGATAAAGCTGTAGAACTAGGAAGTGGTCAGGCAGCGATCTGAGCCAGGCTGTCTTACTCCAAACCAGTCCTCTTACTCATATCCTATACCATGAAAAAAAAATTTCTCGTATCTCCATTTTGACATCAGAAATGACTATGGAGATATTACCACAAGGCCATCTTCCAATCTTTTCTCCTCAAATGGAAGAGCTCTAACATGGTCACACTTAAAGAAATACTTCATGGCTCCCTCTTAACCCCCAAATGCTTACATGCAGTCAAGCCATCAGGATGTTCACAGAGCAATTTCAAACACCCTTCGAAAATCAATAAACAAGCTTAGAGATTAAAAGTCCTTCGTACCTGATCAAAGATTGATGGGATGTGTGAAAAAGACACAGGGATCAAAGTGGCTGGGAGTGTTCTGGGTGTGAGTTCTGTCATCAAGCTCTGACTTGATTCCATTGGTCAAAGTCAGTCAGTTACTGAGCCTAACTAACATCAGTGAAGCAGGGAAGTATACCTCTTTCATGAAGGTGGAGAGGGGAAAAGTTTGCCAAACAGTATCTAATTTATCCTAATAACCAGGGTCATTGGTATGATTATCTAACATGTTTTGAGGTTATATACAGATACTGTTTTACCTTCGAGAACCATGCCATTGGTCCTGTCTTTCAATTTGCTTGTTCTATACACAGATAACCAAGATTTTTTTTTTTTAAAGATTTTATTTATTTATTTCACAGAGGGAGAGAGATCACAAGGAGGCAGAGAGGCAGGCAGAGAGAGAACCCCGATGAGCAGGGAGCCCGATGCGGGTCTCGATCCCAAGACCCTGAGATCATGACCTGAGCCGAAAGCAGAGGCTTTAACCCACTGAGCCACCCAGGCGCCCTTAACCAAGTTTTTTTTAACACTCATGTTTAGGTAAGGAGAAATAAATTTTATTTGAAGATTTAAGGCCTTCTTCTGGGTAGTGAGGCATTTTCATGGCTATTTTGGATACTTGGTAACCTTTTTTCTTCACTTTTCTCTGCACAGTTTGTCTCAGAAAGGATCCATGGTATTACCAGGAATTTGACTTCTGGGAGGAAGGGGTTAACTCAGCAAGTGTAGGTAAAACTCTAGGAAATAGAGGTTAATTCAATTTGTTATAGTAACTGGGTCATGTTCTACACTAGTAACTCTAGAATTTTCAGATTCTAATCTTTTATCTTCTACCAACTCACAGAATGTCCAGGGTCAAGTTGCCTAATCTCTGGGTGCTTGTAAGTGAAACCGGTGGAGATGACAGATGTGAAAGCCTGAGACAATTGTGTTGGTATTCACATACCAAATAAAATTATTTTCAAATACTTTAAAATTTTATTAATACAAAATTCTAATTCCTAATTCCTAATCATTCTATCTAAGCTGCTCTGAAATTTAACTTAGTGCAGTTGGTGGGGAAAGGGTTTATTAAAAAGATTAGTGTTATGAACCTAATAAAAAAAGTACATTATAAAAATTAGAACATTTATTTTGGGGGATATAATCAATACTAATTATAATTAGTGCTAATTTGAAGTGTACTTAAGCTATTCACAAAGCACACCCAGTGGACTTTGAATTGACAGTTTCCATAATGAACTGAAAGTAAGAAAGTGGCTTTTATTTAAATATGTTTCACAATAAATGACATTTCAGTAATTCAAATTTATTTCTAACTAAATCACATGAGTAGGATTTTTACCATGTTTACAAAATGACATGTTTTCCAGATGCATGAAAGGCACTGCCGATCTCAAATAGTTGCTTTTGATATGAAGTGTCTTAGCAAGTGATATGGTGGTTAGTACTTTTCTTTCCTTTTTTTTTTAAAATATAGAGCCTTAAATGTAATAAAAACATAATGTAATCTAAGTAGGAGAGAGAGGTGGAGTTGCCACTATCCCTAAGTGCCTTCCTAGCTCCATTAGTTAAGTGTTTCATTTAACAATACATTCTCTGTAGGATTTTCCAGTTTCTTACAGAAAGAGAAACAAATTTTGCAATTAACTACAATTGCGATGTTTGATTCAGGGAAATGCCAGCCCGTTGAGGGATTTCCAATTCTATCATTTCCCAGTCTAGGGGGGAAGAAAAGAAATACCACAGAGCCCATCACCCCTATTTTTTTCTACCCATTCTTCCTTTCCCTTTGACTTTCCTATGGAATTATCAACTCCCTCCCTGTAGTGTTCTTGATCTTCTACACCACAGGTGAAAGTGTGGTGATGACTCTTATTTCTACTACTGATATTACTGTAATTTATGAGAATTTCAGGGTCAAATATTATGTATTATTATTTTGGGGGGGGGCGTAGCCAGTGCGGGGACTGTACTTATGACCCTGAGATCCTGAGATTGAGCCCTGAGCTGAAATCAAGAGTCGGACACTTAATCAACCGAGCTGCCCAGGTGCCCTAAACATTATGTATTGGAGATCTTACAAAGCATTGTTCCATTAGCGTAGATTTCCTCTCACTACAGTCATGAATTATGGTTTTTCAAAGAAGTTTTTCATGTTTCAGTATTTCGTAATTACTGCCGTTCTTGCTATTCCTGCTCCCATTTATTGTTTATTTCATGCCAGAGACATGTGGCCAACTCTTCATATATACCCTCATTTAGCTCCCACGACTCTCTACAGTAAGTGTCGTTACGATATCCATCTGACACATGCAGATTCTGAAGCCCAGAGAGGATCAGGAATTTGCCCAATTTGTCACATGGTTGGTAAAGTAGGGAGCAGGGCTCCAAGCCAAGTGTGTCTCCCTGTAGAGCCTGTACTTGTGAGCACTATGCTAAATGCCCCATTGCTCTGTAATTCACCTCCTTTGGTCTTGACGTTTTGGATTAGGGTACCTGAGATAGTTTTCCCTCCTTTCATTCTCAAGTCCCAAGTTCAATTACTATCTTTCTTTTTGATCCCTTAAAGAAAACAGCCATCTGGGCGCCTGGGTGGCTCAGTGGGTTAAAGCCGCTGCCTTCGGCTCAGGTCATGATCCCAGGGTCCTGGGATCGAGGCCCGCGTCGGGCTCTCTGCTCAGCAGGGAGCCTGCTTCCTCCTCTCTCCTCTCTTTCTGCCTACTTGTAATCTCTCTCTCTGTGTCAAATGAATAAATAAAATCTTTAAAAAAAAAAAAAAAAAGAAAACAGCCATCTGTTACTTATTTAATACACATGTACTAAACATCGGCTGTGTGAGGAGTGCTTACTGTGTTAGGAAATGGAGCTCTAAACATTTGTTGCTGTTGTAGTCTACAAAGCATTTGAGGTAGCTGATAAAATGTATACAATCAGAGAAGATTAAAAATAAATCTTAGAGATCAGCAGGATAAAATGACTGTCCCGGGGGCTGCCTGGAAGAGTCCCATTGAGGGTCCTGCTACCGTGTTCTTTAGTTGTCTACCTGGTCTGTTCTGCAGGACATAATAAACTCTTGTGGCCACTTTCCGTCTCAGACTTCCCCAGAGGACTCTGCCCTCACCCTGAGCCCTGGAAGCAGGCCATCCTGATTCATGACCACAATGGCCAGCGTCTCCTAAAGATTTCAGAGTGTGCAGAATATTTTCACATGGATTGTCGTATTTGCTCCTTATAACCCTGACAAGTAGTGGTCATGTGGAAACTGAGTCATGTAATACAGCTTGCCCACATTCCGTAAAGCTCCTCCAAACCTCACTGCTTCCTTGAATTGTCCCCTGGACTTCATTCCTCTCTGCCGTGGGGTTCTTCTTCCTGTTTCAGTTCTCACAGAGGCTGTTGCTGGCACTGCTGTACCCCTTCACGTCTCAGCATTTTTGTTAGTGGGAGACCCTCCAGAAATACCCCACGGTGGTCACTTGTGCCCTTTTAAAAATTCTTTCATATTGTTGAACACCAGCTAGAACGGTTACTTAAATCTGCTTTCTCATCTCTTACACCCCATAAATCATACAGTGTAAGGTTTATTTTTTATTTTTTTTAAAAGATTTTTTATTTATTTGACAGAGAGAGCACAAGTAGGCAGAGAGGCAGGCAGAGAGAGCTGAGGAAGCAGGCTCCCCACCGAGCAGGGAGCCCGATGTGGGGCTCGATCCCAGGACGCTGAGATCATGACCTGAGTCAAAGGCAGAGGCTTTAACCCACTGAGCCACCCAGGTGCCCCAAGTGTAAGGTTTTAATGACATAAATGTAAATGCTAAAGCTGCACAATACCTTGCAATCTGCATCCACTGACTAGTTTCTAGTATTCAGGTGATGAGGTACTTGTGGAGCCTGAAGAAAATGATAGAAGGTGTGTTTTCGGACAGTGGTCATCTCACATAGTTGGATACATTAGTTGTGTAAATATTCCTGGAACAGAGGAACTGTGTTATCTGTGCCTAGCAGAGGTAAAAACCAAGGTCTGCCAGCAGGTCTGTCTTCCTTTTTGCCAAATGGGAAGTGATGTCCCTATAGGTCACCACAAGTACGTGGCTGATTGTAACCTCTTCTCGAGCAACTGAAGCTGGCACGGGAAATCAGAGGTATTATGACTAAAGGGTGCGTCAGGGAGAAAAATTTTCTGAAATGTCGCTTAAACAACAATGTGGCAGATAGGCACTGTTTCCCTGTCAATGTTAGAAAACATCCTGAATGAAAAAGGACCCGTAAAAAATTTGCTTAAAAAAATTTTTTTTGGTTCCTTTGAGGTTTGTTAACATTTACCCTTTTAAGTAGAGTTGCCCGATTTGGCAAATAAAAGTACAGGACACCCTGTTAAATTTTAATTTCAGGTAAACAGTGAAAAAAAAATTGATAGGCAAGTCTGCACCATACAATATTGGAGACATACTTAAACTAAAAACTTCTCTGTTATTTTTCTGAAATCTGTGTTTCCCTGGGCATTTTGTATTTTATCTGGAAATCATGCTTTTTTTTTTTTTTTTTAAGATTTTATTTATTTATTTATTTGACAGAGAGAGAGAGCGAGAGAGAGATCACAAATAGGCAGAGCGGCAGGCAGAGAGAGAGGAGGAAGCAGGCTCTCTGCCGAGTAGAGAGCCCGATGTGGGCCTCGATCCCAGGACCCTGAGATCATGACCTGAGCCAAAAGCAGAGGCTTTAACCCGCTGAGCCACCCAGGCGCCCTGGAAATCATGCTTTTAAGAAGGTGTATTGATTCACATTTAGGTCAGTTAAGAATGTTGTTTTTTAAATGTCAATAATGTGTATGAAAGCGAATTGGTCTAACTTTAGCTCTTCTAATACTATTTTAATTAGCTATAAAAGCATAGGAGTTTAAAAACTCACCTGTCTGAAGTCAGTGCAGCTAGATTTGATTACAAATGAAGGTAAGGAATCCTAGAAACAGGAAAGTAGGTACAGTTCATATTCTGCTAATATCTGTTTTCCCTTACCTTTATTTCCCCGTTGCTCCTAATTGTGCCCTCTTGAGACTCTAGAAAATAATAGCATTACTAATGATAGCCAGCCTCCTCTTGAGATCAGTTATGTGCCAGACATTCTTGTAGTGTTTGTTTTAGTTTATTTAATCATCACAACAACCTTTCGAGACAGGTACTTTTATGATTTCTGTTTGTTATCAATTAGGAAACTAAAGCACAGAGAAGCTAATTAGCTTAACCAAGGATACATCTCTTCGTCAACCCTTGAAGTATTTTTCCTCTTTTGTAGTCTTAAAGTTCCCACGTCTTTGATTCCTTGTAGGACAAAGTGTCTAGACTCCTTTCTATCCTCGTTCACCTCTGGGTTAGCTGTGGTTTGACCATGCCCTTGAATGTAGTACGGTCAAAATTTAAAAGTACCGTTTATATGGTACCTTTTATATAATTTGTAAGCAGAGAACATTGGGATGTTTTAATGGCCTTTTTACTGGATGCTATGGTTCTAATGGTGGTCCAAGGATTATATGAATTTTTATTTGGTAGTTTTAGTTTTCGGTGGTAAACATACTTTCACATAACACAGTTGACTCAGGTTGAGTTCTTCAAGTAAAACTTCTAGGTTCCTTATCTACACAAAATGCAAGCAAGCCAAGTCTTTTCCAGTTTCTGTGCAGTTTTTATTTTTTTTGAAGGAATGCGTAGGTATTCACTTGTATTTGTTTGATTTTTAAGAAATTATTTCGTTTTACCTCACTCTTCCTGGCTGGTATCATGGCATCTAATAAATCATAATGGTAATAATGATATGTATTTAGAACAGAAATCCAGACTCTGCAGGAAAGCACATGCATGGGTATGTGAGTATTTTCTGTGTGTGTCCTTACTTGGACATTCCTAGCCTCTGCCCGTCTTTCCATTTGGCTTAAGTGGATGATGGGGTGATATCAATGTGTTATGTACTCTTTGAACATCTTGTCTTAAGGAAGAATCTTGGAGCTATGTTACAGCATTCTTTGTTAGAACCTGACAGACATGGGTGCCTGGGTGGCTCAGTTGGTTAAGCATTAGCCTTCGGCTCAGGTCATGATCCCAGGGTCCTGGGATCGAGCCCCGTGTCGGGCTCTCTGCTCAGCGGAGAGCCTGCTTCCCCCTCTCCCTCTGCCTGCCTCTCTACCTACTTGTGATCTCTCTCTCTGTCAAATAAATAAATGAAATCTTAAAAAAAAAAAAGAACCCGACAGACTCTTAAATCCCCTAACTTTGATGATCCATAATGATCCTGAGTAGTCAGATATATTATCCCTAAATCACCATGTCATTCTGTGCTCTGCTTGCATCTGTAAAGTTTCTCCCGAAATAGTGAGACTCCTAATATTTGCTCTTAGGAATGAAAGTAACAGAGAGTTAGTAAGAGGAAGAAACATTTACTTGGGGAATTGTAGACCATTTCTATTTCGTGTGAGAAAATATGCAGCTCTAATGGTAGTAGATCTAGCTGGGGGCGGAATGGGAGACAAAAGGCACGTGTTGTTTGTTCTAAGGAAAGGTCAGATTTAGATATAACAAGGAAGAAAGAATCTTACAACCATCTCTTAAAACCATACGAAAGGTAAAATTACATTCCTATACCCGATAGCCCTAAAATTTCAAGGAGAATCCAATACATTTATCTATCTGGAGTTGGTCATCTATCAGTATGTCATTTAGTTAGAGAATAATTTTCTGTATTTGTCAACATGATCATTGATTAGCATCGTATCTATGCAGGTGTGTTCCATAAAGAGAATGGTCATAATTTCGCTCACATTGGCTTATACTTTTAATGAGTAACTGCCAGGAAGTGATTAACGTTTATTATTATTATTATTATTACTCTCTTTCTGAGACTGCTTTGACATTCTTTAGCTACCTTTAATTCATTCAGTTGACTGGTTATAGTTCTTAGTTCCCAAAGGTATTAAAATGAATCATATTTGATAAAAATTTGAGAGCATCATGGAGGAAATTACAAGTATTACTCACTGCTTTCCAGTATCAACATTCAGCCTAAAATGTTTGCAGCAGTACTTCAGACACAAGTGGCATGTTAGAGCATACACATATATACACATAAATAAAAAAAATTATAGGTGCTCTTTGAAGGCAATCCGTTAACATGCTGTGGTTTAAAACATGACAGTATGATACGTGGTACCAGCCATTCATTAGGAAACACTTTAAAGTGATTTATTAGTGAAAGACTTTTTCCAAAAACTTCACCCATCATTCTTCAGCACAGAGCAGAACTGATTCATAATTCTGTTTTATAAACAACATATATTTTTAAGTGTCATGTTAGTTTCTATAAATAATTAAAATAGTTTCATAGTATCAGAAGTACAAAATGAAAACAGTTCTAATTTGGTTTCCTTTCACAGCAGTTGTTTTTCCCATCATGCCGATGTGAATACTATTCCATTTTTATTCTTAATGTTCTGAAGGATCCCAAATACATTGCAGTGTTTTGCTTGTAAGATATTAAGGAACTTCTTCTTCTTCTTCTTTTAAGATTTTATTTGTTCATTTTCCAGGGAGAGAGAGATAGTGAGAGCACAGGTGGAGGGGAGGGGTGGAGCAGCAGGGAGAGGGAGAAGCAGGCTCCCTGCTGTGTGAGGAGCTCGATGCTCCCTCCCAGGACCCTGGGGTCATGGAGGAATGATTTATCTCAAAAGTTACTTAAATCAGAAAAGCATATTGCTTTTGGTTTTTGAACTTCTGACTACTGACTGACATTAATCTTACTTGTTGGATATTGGTTGGCAGTCCGTTGTTCTTTCCCTGTCCCATTGACTTGTCTCTCCCTTTTCCCTGTTTTGGCTTCACAGTGAATAAAACCAAACATGTCTGCTTTACTTAACATACACACCTTGACATTTATATTTAACAGGTCTCTTGGAGAAAAGAATCTCTAAAGAAGACTGTCTTTGTTTTATGCTATGAAAATTATATTTGTGCCTGTTGACCTTTAAGAATTCGTGTATTTACAATGGAATACTATGCAGCCATCAAAAGAAACGAAATTTTGGTGTTTGCAATGACATGGATGGAACTAGAGGGTATTATGCTAAGCAAAAGAAGTCAGTCAGAGGGACAAATCATATGATCTCTCTGATATGAGGAATTTGGGGGCAGGGCAGGGGATCGTGGGGGTAGGGTGGGGAAAAATGAAACAAAATGAGATTGGGAAGGAGACAAACCATAAGAGACTTAATCTCATGAAACAAACTGAGGGTTACTGGGGGGTGGGAGGGTAGGGATAGGGCGGATGGGTTATGGACATTGGGGAGGGTTTGTACTATGGTGAGTGCTGTGAAATGTGTAAGCCTGATGATTCACAGACCTGTATCTCTGGGCAAATAATACATTATATGTTAATTTAAAAAAAAAAGAGAATAGTGTATTTAGTTATCTCACTGTTAATGTAGTTTTTTTTCCCTGATAAAGAAAAAACCCTGTGTAATGTTTAGTTTTTACCTATATTATTATATAGAAAAATGAAACATATCCACTTGAGCAGTTAGTTCTAAGCTTTATTTCAATTTTAAGTGAAAAATGAATTTTTTAAAAAAATCTCATTTTGTTTCATAAAACCCTGAACACATTTTACCTAGAATAGGTAAAGAATAGGGCTTATTTATAATCATAAAGGAATAATAATGAAACTTTCCAATAGGATGAGTGTTTAGGGAAATGTGAATACCACCAGCCACCTGGAGAATGTCCAAATATTGCAAAACATATTTTGGAAATATCAAGTGGGCCTTAGGGTGGAATTCCGTAAATAGTCAGAAAAGCCAGATGTCTTTGATCATCAAATAATCTGTGGAAGTGTGCCAAGGTGTCCTAAGCTTTCCTCATCTGTTTTTTTTTTTAAATAACCTATTTAATATGAAAATGAGTTCCAAAAATTTAAACTATTTTTGCCAAATCCAGTTTGTCTTTATTAACTCTGATTGTCCAGATCCTAAAATAATGAAAAATCTGATTTCAAAATATTTTAAAGACCCTCAGTTCTCTTCCCTAGTCAGCTCAACTCAGCAAATACGTGTTATGTACCTACTACAAATAAGGTGTTATGCTTGTTTCCAAGGGATATAAAAGTTCAAAAACCACACTGTTCACCTCAAATTACTGGGAACTGTTCTAACAAAGTAGTTTCATGTAGTATGTTTTATAGAGTTTTCTAAATGAATATCTGAGAATACTGTATTTTTAGCATATAAATCAAGAAATATTTTAAGAATTTTTATTCACTGACAGATTCTAGAAGAGTATACGAAAAGTGTCATAGGCGATACTTCTCTTTGACAAAGTAATTCTATAATCTAGCATAAGAGAAGATAAAGTAACAGGAAATGCAAGGATATGAGTAAGTGATAATTGTATTATCCAAGAGTTCAAAGAAAATCAAGTTAAGAAATCAGTAGTCACTGCATTTATATGGGTGCTTCCTTTGGACTGGAAGACTTTATTCTGTGTATACTATTCATTTCTCTAAGGAACTTTCCTCCCTCACCCAACCTCCCACAAAGGCAAAGTTTAGCCCCACTGACATTTATATGCTCACAAGTTTCATTGTTGTTCTGTGTGTGTATGTGGAAGGGTGGTCGAATCCGTGTAGTAGAAGTACTTTGTAATAAATATCTTAGGTTCAGGGCACCTGGGTGGCTCAGTGGGTTAAAGCCTCTGCCTTCAGCTCAGGTCATGATCTCAGGGTCCTGGGATCTAGGCCCGCATCGGGCTCTCCGCTCAGCAGGGAACCTGCTTCCTCCTCTCTCTCTGCCTGCCTCTCTGCTTCCTTGTAATCTCTCTCTGTCAAATAAATAAATAAAATCTTTAAAAAAAATATCTTAGGTTCAGAAATTAAAGTTGTCATCCCATTTTTTGGACTGGGCTAAAATTCCATTGCTTGCTGCCAAATTTGGGAACTAGTTAAATTATACAGCATTTAGTGAGTTGTGTCTGAATTTCCCATTAAATTATATAAATCTTTAGAGGAAAGACTTCGTCTTAGCATTAAGCTTTCTTACTGATCTCCATTTTCTCCTTTATGCTGTACTTCCCCTAGAAGCTGTCTACTGCACCACCATCAGTGCTGTTCCATCCAATGCAGGGAACTGCATGGGAGTCTTCAGTAGCTCTCTCTTGTTTACAAAAAACATTTCTTGGTAACAGCAGAAAGCCTGTCTTCCAGCCTGGACTCCTTTCCTTCCACTGCAAAAATTCTTTTCATGAGGGGGCTCTGCATTTTCTGTGTTGTTGCTGCTGTTGTATTTCCTACCGGAATGTTCCTTTCCCTCTTTTTCTAATGGGTGAATTTCTTCTTGTCGTATAGAGTTCTAACGCAACTATTAGCTCTGCAGTGTGTTTCCTTGGCCCACTGTTACAGTATTTTATTCCGTGATGTGTGTTCCCATATTATAGCATGTTATAGATAGTTTATTAGCCAGAATCCAGTCAGGGATAGTAACTACACTAGTTATTTGAATAGCGATACTTTAAAGAATTGTTAACTAGGTCTAAAGTGTTACCAAGGAAACTGACAAGGCGAGAAGAGAACACTGAAGTATCAGGAAGGTTGGCAGCTGTAAGGAAGAGGTTAGGTTATTAAAACTTAGCAATGACAGAACTGAAACAGACTGAGGAGTGGGTGCTGCTCTTGCTGAGTTCAGAACAGGGCCCTGTGCGCCTAGGATCCAGCGGCCAGCCGGCCGGTACTGAGATGATAATGGCTTATTAACTGACTGAGAGGGATAATGCAGTATCTTCCTTGAGTTTACTATGAGCTTTTTGATGTTGGTATTGTGTCTTCTTTATCTGCTACCCCCAAGCCCCAAAGTGTCTAAATGTAAATATTTTCATGACTAATTTGATAGTAATACCTAATCTAACCTGTTGATATAATATTCATACATGTTGCTGCAGAAATATTGATTCTGAATGGGCGTCTGTTTGGAAAAGTTAGATTTAACCCAACGGCCTTTTTTTTTTTTTTTTTAAGATTTTATTTATTTATTTGACACAGAGAGAGACAGCGAGAGAGGGAACATAAGCAGGTGGCGTGGGAGAGAGAGAAGCAGGCTTCCCACCGAGCAGGGAGCCTGATGTGGGGCTCGATCCCAGAACCCTGCGATCATGACCTGAGCTGAAGGCAGACACTTAACGTCTGAGCCATCCAGGCGCGCCCCCCAACTGCCTTTTTTAAAACCTGGAAAAATGTTTTATTACACAAGGCATCTGGCCTTATGGTTTCAGATAAGGGATCTGGATTGCAAGGGCATATAGAATGGCCTATATATTATATATAACGTCTTTTGTAGGTGTTAGTAAAGATTTAATGAAATAAAAACAGGTTGATGTGGGCGCCTGGGTGGCTCAGTGGGTTAAAGCCTCTGCCTTCAGCTCAGGTCATGATCTCAGGGTCCTGGGATCAAGGCCCATATCGGGCTCCCTGCTCAGCAGGGAGCCTACTTCCCCCTCTCTCTCTGCCTGCCTCTGCCTACTTGTGATCTCTCTCTGTGTCAAATAAATAAATAAAATCTTTAAAAAAAAAACAGGTTGATGACTGGCTTGCTATTATTATATTATTTTTCAAGCTGATAATCTGGTCATGGCTAGTTTTTTTTTTAACATGTGAGACGGTCTAAAGAGGTAATAAATTTATGAGCTCTTTGTAGTTCGTGAATGCATAGAGATATTCTGGTTTATTAGAGTTTTGCACATGAAAATGGAAGCCCTTTTGTTAGAGCTTTTGAGAAGGAAAACAGAAGATATTTCCAGTTCCAGTAGCTATGGCGATGTAGCAGGTTATGACTCAGAAATTAATTTTCATGTCGGTTTATAGTAAAGGGAGTTGAGCAGGATGAAGGGTATGTATTTCATTCAACTTCAGAGAGGCAAATTCCACTAAAACTGTAGAAAGAGGAATAATTTGGGGTTTCTACTAAAACGTAGAAAGAGGAATAATTTGGGGTTTCTACTAAAACGTAGAAAGAGGAGTAATTTGGGGTTTCATTAGTCTGATCTTTTTAACTGAAAACTAGGAGGTAAGGCTGTACACTTGCTTTGACAGGATTCAGATGGTAACTCCCTACCAGCTTTGTTTCTGTCAGAATTACGTACTGCTTCTGGTGCATCTCCCTCAGGTTAGTATACTTTTGGTTTTCTGTGCTATGGGCAGGGGCATGCCAATATGAAAATAAGAACTTGGCAGGTAATTGTGAATAAAAATACATTCAAAGTGTGGAAAATATTTAAGAGAACTTGAATTCCCTTGAATTCCTTTGAGAAGACTGAAACTGCTCTGAGAATGTAATACTTTTACAATTTGTATAACATTCCTTTTTGAGATAGAATCATTCCTGAGTTCATTCCAGTTAAAAAGGAGTAATAGAACTGGGGCACCTAGGTGGCTCAGTCGGTTGAGCGGGTGACTCTTGGTCATGATCAGGTATCTCATGGGTCATGGGCTCTGCGCTTAGCAGGGAGTCTGCCTGGGATTCTCTCCCTCTGCCTCTCTTCCCGCTCATGCACCTGCACTCACTGACTCATTCACTCTCTCAAATAAATAAATCTTTAAAAAAGAAAAAATAGAACTATAACCATTTTTAAAAAGATATTTTTGTTTTCAGGTGCCAGAATAATAAAGATTTACAATTTAAGTCTTGTAGGGTCTGTTAAATTTTAAACTGTCCTTAATAATAATGCTAATGATTCTTTTTTTTTTTTTCCACTTCACTCAACATGCATTGGTTTTTCTGACATACTTAATTAAGTATGCTCCACCAGACAGGGGCTGCAGAAGATAGAGATATGAGAGGTTCCTGACCTAAAGGTACTAAGAACTGCTTTCAGGGGAAGAAAATAAAAATGAATGGGAACAAAGTAATACTGATGAAGTAAATAATACCGGTGGATTACAGTAGAAAAAATTGTGTAAGAGCAATCACATTCATTGTCAGTATCAGATATCAACAGAATTGCCAGATATTTTAAGAGGAGGGTCCCATTGTGGGCTGTGGTAAAGTCACATCATAACCACTGTTACCATTTCAAAAACAAAATGGCTTTGTAAAACAAATTGTTTTTCCCTTTTGTCATACAACCCAAAGCTCTCTTGGTTTGGTTGAAAGAAACCCAGTGTAATGAACCATCTTCTGCCCAGGGCTTTACTTTAAATAATTGTCTACATAAGGTAAACAGTAATAGTTACTCAAAGAAAAATTCAGAGAAGTGTGGGCCATCCAACTGCATCCTCTTTCTACCTTTATAGTTTAAAAAAAAAAAAAAAAGCCTGCAGGCAAATGCCACTTTTGCTTCGCTATCTTTCCTGTTCCTTCTTTGGCTCTTCATTTCTAGTAAGTAGTTTCTTTCCTGGGAGTCTTCTGTTTCCTCCCACTAAATTGTCTACTTTTAACCTGTGCTCTGACATGAGCCCGCACATGCTTCTGCGATTGCACATCTGCCACCACTAATGATAATAATAATGTCTTGGGCTACTATAGCCAGTTACCATAGCCCGGATGGCTCAAGCAACATTGATTTCTCAACAAACATTTATTTCCAGAGTCTGGAGATCCGAGATGAGGCCGCCAGCATGGTGGGGATTCTGCCCTCTTCCTGGTTTGCAGACAGCTGCCTTCACATGGTGGAAAGAGAGCTAGCTGGCTCTCTGGCTTCTGCTTACAAGGGCACTAATCCTAGTCAGGAGACTGCTAGGTACCATTTCCTCCCATTTTGTAGATAAGGGAATTGGAGAAGTTGAGCTGTTTCCTCTGAGTCTTCAACAAGAGGTAGAATTGATATTTAAATAAGTTATTTTTACTGCGGAGCCCTACCTTTTACCAATGACACTGTGTTGCTTTCCTCATTAGACTGGGAGTCCCTTGAAAGCAGGAATTGTATCTTTCATTAATAATTGGTCAAGTGAGTGCTTGAAGGAGAAGATGAGCAAAGGTGTGAACATTAAAAAAGAATTTAGCCCACATAGCCAAAACTAATACATTCTTGTCAGAAGAAGAACATTATACCATCATCAGCCTGATGACGAAAGCTTATTGTTTTATTCATTGCCTGACAGTATTCATGTCAGGCAACAAATAATCATTGGGTGCTCAGAATAGCTGGTCACTGTTATTCAAGGTAGTTGAGAGTACATTTTATTTTATTTTAAGTTTTCAACAATGCATTTTAAATGTCAGGCACATTGCTCTGAAGGAGACACATTTTGTGTAAGTGTGGAATTAGAGATAGAAGTTGGGAAACCATTATGATGATATTTATTAATATTCCTCTTTTTGGCTTTTAACTGCTTCACTTGGGTACTCTCATGTTAGGTTGTTATGGAAGTGATTCTCTGGTGTATCACTTGAAGGGTAACCCAGAGACAGAGATCCTGCATCTGTCAGAGGGCTCTCTGAATCCCCAAGAATGATCTTGGGACCATGAATTCGACCAGGGTGTGATTACCCACAGAGTGCAGGGCATTGTGGGAGGTGCTTGGGGGTGCAGGGATGAATAGGACTCTCAGGAATGGGAGTCTCCCTCTGGCCATTGTGGGGATGGATGCCTGAAAGTTTCTGTCAGGAAAGGCATGGTTTTCTGCAGGTTGCCTTATAAAGGCTTCTCCTTGCCTAAGATGGATTTGTAACATGTCTGGAACAGTGCCAGGCACTTTATGGGAATTATTTTTGAAACATTGCGTGTTAAAGTTATGGGACAGATATTATTGCCTTTATCATATAGATGAGGAAACTGAGGCCTAGAGGGTTAGTAACTTGCCCACGTTCATATCCCTACGAGGGATACCGCTGGAATTCATACCCAAAGCCAGTGCTCTTAACCACTCTTCTATCCCGCCTTTCTATCCAACCCAAGCCTCCTGGGAAAATAGAACTGCCAGGGTCATTACAAGGTCATCTAACATCATTTGATCATTTTAAGGACGCAGTGAGAGATACAAGAACCCGTCCCATTTTATGGTTGAAGAAACCGACCATGAGGGGTTGCAAGACTAAAGTCATACTCTTCTTACTAACGGGCAGTACTGTGTTGTGAGTAAAACAGTCCAGGTCTCCTCGTCCGACTCCCCCTTGCAATTAAACAGGAATGACATAGCGTGCAGGAACCAACAACTGGAGTTTATTATGTTTTCCTTCAATGCATTTTCCCTTTCCCTTATTGTGTAGGATGTGGGTGATTTTCTTGGCCCCATATATATATGTAACTGCTTATCTGCTTTGTGATGCAGTCTAAGTGCAGTGATTTGTGGGCTGAGACCGGATACTGTTGCGCTGTCGCCTAAGTCCTTCGACATCTTTCACCCAAAATGCTAATAACTAAACTGCTGGTGGCAACAGGGAAGCCAGAGTTGTGCGAGGTGTCCGCTGTAGTTTCCCCCAGCACTCAGGTGGCGGGGGTCTAAGAGTTTCCAGGGATTTCAAGTGGTGGCCTTTGAAGGCATGTTTTGTACATCTGTCCTTCTCTGGGGAGCTTTGCTCTTTCCCATGAGTCCTGGAGGCGAGTCGGAGCTCTCTGTTCGAGGAAAGCTGTCAGAAAACCTGTCCCTGCCTGTTTCCTGAAAGCAATGCTGCTCCGCAGAGGCGAGAGCCCCAGGACATTACCATGTCATTTACACTTTCTCCCCCCTTCGCAGCCCTCTGGTTATCACCGGATGAGAATGCAAAAGACTTTATTTTCTCTCTCAGCGTATTTTCCATTCTTCAAGACCTAGCTGACGTACCTCCTGTGGGAATACCTCCGTGACTGACTCATTCCCATCCCCTCCTGCCTCTTCAGAATGGCTCTGTTTCTCGGGCCAACCACACAGGAAGGTGCATTCCCTCTGTGGCCTTTCGGGCCAGGTTCTCCACAGCGGGATGTTGGTGTGTTTTGTTTGGTATCATGGCAGTATCCGGTTTGATTCTAGGAATAGGAATCTTCTTTTTTTTTTTTTAATTGCATGTTTATTTTTTTCCTGGTTATAAATTTAATGATGTTTGTTGTGTAACATTTTAAAAAGAGATAAAAACAAAGTATGTGAAATCACCCATGAATTCACCGCTGTAGATTACCAGAGTTCATATCTTGGGCCATTTGCTTTTACTCTCAGGTGTGAAAGGCAGTGTGTGTGTGTGTTCTGTCCTTGGGCATCAGATGTTTTATCATTTTGGACATCTGATGTTTTATCTTCTGGTAGAACTATGGCACTCCCTTAAATCTTTTTTTTTTTTTTTTGTTCTTGGTCAGCAGCCCCATTTTGGGTGCTTGGTGTCCTATCACATGGTGACAGCAGTGGCTTTTCTTTAGTAATTCCACAAACAGTGTTTTTTCTTGAAACAGCTTACATGATAACTTGAAGGGAAAATAATATCATGACACAAAGCATTGGAGGCAAAATTAGTTTTGCAGTGCACTTTGGAGATTATATAGTCCGGTGACTGCAAATCCAATTGTGCATGAAAGTATCCCCATTTAACAAATGGGGAATTTGTTAAACTGCTCCCATCCTGGGCCAGTTGAAACAGTCTTAGGGCTAGAGCCTGGGATTAGTAAGTTCCCTAGGAGGTTTCTATGGGCAGCCCAGCACCATTCAGTGGACTAGAATTTGGGAGCCAGTTCACCTATTTATTTATCAACTACCTGTTGAGAGCTTTCTGGGAACCCTGCACCCCCCCCTTGCTAGACTTTGGGGATACAGCCATGGCCAGGGTAGATATGATACTCTCCCTTATGGTGTGTGTTTGACTAGGGAAGACAATGAAATACCAAGTAAGCAAAAATAATAATTGTATCATGGTAAGTAGTTTAAAAGTAAGGCCTGGAGAGAGAATAATTTTGGATCCAATGAGGGGTCTCCTCTCAGAGAAAGGCACGAAGTCTCAGGGGTTGTAGACTAAGAAAGAACCACTCACACGAAGAGTGTGGGAAAGAGTCCCCAGGCGGAGGTATGCCACTGATGTGATGTGATGTTTCCGGAATTGAAGAGCAGTATGTCTGCAACACAGTGAGAGAACGGAGACTGCAGAGATGGGTTCAAGGTTGTTTTGACTCGTTACCCAAGAACCCCTGCTAGTAACTGGTGGAATGAAGGCCGGAACCTACTTTGTGGATTTCGTGTCCCATCAACCTGTGTCTTCTTTGCCACTGGTTTAGTGCGCTTAGGTTGCCGTAGCACAATGCTATAGACCAGGGGGCTTAAATAACAAACTTATTGTCTCACATTTCTGAAGGCTAAAACTCCAAGGTCAGAGTTTCACAGGGTGGGTTTCTTCTGGGGTCTCAGGTTTCTCCTTGCAGATGGCCATGTTCTCGCTGTGTCCTCACACGGTTTTAACTGTACTTGGATATCCTTGGTGTCTCTGTATGTATCCAAATTTCCTTTTTTTTAGGGTTCCCTAATTATCTCATTTTAACCTAATCCCCTCTTCTAAGGCCCTGTCTTTAAAGTCAGTCACATCCTGAGGCCCTAGAGATGGGGGCTGCAACATAGGAATTTTGGGCAGGCCATAGTTCAGCTCATGAGGGCTGCCTTCATGTAGTGAACAAATTCCCACATTTGTCATGGGAGTCAGTCTAACAAAGGAAAGCACCTGTTTGTCACTTGCTATTGGAGTCAAGAGGGGAGTCTGTACTATGATAGTAAATTAAATAATGAGTTGAATTTTTTAAATTGAAATGCTCTGAACAAAAGAGATCCTGGGTTAGTGTCTCTAAACCTCTGTTACATTTGGAGGGGTAAGAAGCGGTATGGAACTGGCTTATGAAATTTTTGCTCCATTAGCTGGGACTTTTTGCAGTTTCAAATCCTTTCCTTTCTGGAGAATTCTGTATCTGCTAGGGTTTTTTGATGCAGCTAATGGAGAATCTACCCTAGCTGGTTTAAGTGAGATTTATAATGGGATATTAGCTGTTTTATGGACTCCTTGAAAGGATATAGAAACATGCTGTAGGTAACATTTCCAAGAACACTTTCTAGAAATACCCCAGGGACTCGCCGGACGAGACAATGGTGCTGCCGCCACCCCCAGGGCCACATTGCCTCTGCTGTGACCCACTCAGCACCCACACCTCTGCGTCACCTGTGCAGTGAAATGGATGTTCTGGACCTCCATTCCCATAGTCCGTTTCCAAATCAACTCACATCCGAGCGGTGGGACCTGGTCTCAGGGCTGCACCTAAGCTGCCAGGGGGGTTTCACAGAATGGGGAGCTGTCGAAGATGGCCCTTTCCTCTTAAAAAAAGACAAGAAAAAAACCCAATATTTTGGGAGCCCACAAATGAAATTATGACAGATGTTCTCTACAATCCACTTTTCCAAGATACATTCACATTTGACATCTCCCAGTCCTACCCTGGCAGAATGATAACACGTGAGCAGGAATTATGCTCATTGTATGTTACATCTTGGATAGGGTGCGAGTGAGATACACAGAACATAAAGTAGGAGATGAAACATGGAGAAATCTTAAGAGTCCCATCAGTAACTGCCTTTCCTTTTCACAATTGCATTACGTGAGGCAGAGGGATGGCAGAAGGCTGTGAAAGAAAAGCGGGCACGTAGCAAGTACAGACCCAGCATTCGAGATCCCCTGGGCTTCGGTCTTGAGGCTCACCTTGAACCATAGCTGTGATCTTCAGGAGGGTCTTTTCCGATTGGGTCATAGTGGAAGGTATTGTAGATGTCTTCACCTATGTGGTTTATTTTAAGCTGGGGAATTCTGTGTGCTCTGTGTCCTCCGGGTGGACTCTAATTGTTTTCCTGCACATGACTGCTCCATCTTTGGATGGGCGTGGGGGGTCAGCCGTGTGCCGATGGCACAGCCACACCTGAGCGTAACACATGATATCAAGGCAGGAGAGCTGTTGTACCATCAGGAAGGACACAGCTAAAGTCAGAGAGTATATACTTACTTCCCCCGTATGCATGCATTCACAAGTAGAATTGTTTGAAGTCGACCTTCAGGCATCACTCATGGTATTGTTGTTTCTGGCGCCAAAGATACAGAAGAGGTATGATGTATTTAGCACATCTTGCTGGTCATTACACTATTTTCCTTAAGAAGTGCTGTGTGAAGCACTATCTAAATATACATATGTTGACACCTGTCCTCACTTGGGAATAAAATATACGATTTAAGAATTAGCCTTGTTTTTCCTAGAAGCAAGTGAGTTCCTTCAGAATGTCTTATGAATGTTTATAAGGCTTTTTTGCACTTTCATGACTTATGTTATGTGCTTCTGTTTGAAACTTTGCTTTACCCAAAGTGAATTTCAAGGGCAGGAGGAATGGATATTCATTGTGCTTTTCTTTCAACTTGGGTAGTTTTGAAATTTTTTAAAAATATAAAGTTAGTGGGAGGAGAGATGGTAGTCCTAATTACCGATAGTATTGGGGCGAAATACATATTGAGGGTCTTACAGTAAATATTTATTAGGCGAGTGAGTGAGTGAGTAAATGAATAAAAAAAAACAAACAAAAATACCTTGGAGCCAGATAAGGGTTCAAGTTCTACTCACTAGATGTCTTATCATGATCTCTCTAATCCTCAATTTCCTTATTTTTATACTGTATAATTTTAGTTACTGCATATGCTTGTTTTAAAGGTTAAATAAAGTAATCTGTGTAAAAAATATGAGATGATGCTGATCTGGCCTCAATCAACATTTCTCTGACGAGTTTATTCCCCTCTGGGAGATTCCTCGTGAAGATTAACATAACAAAGACACTGGGAAGTTCTCCAACAGAAGAACCTGTTGACATTTTGAGAATTATGTACACCATTTTTTTGTGTGGGTGGAACATTATTAACATGCTCCCAGAATATTTTTCCACATAATAAAATTCGGGAAAGGCTACTACTGCAAACGAATCAAAGTTACATTCATAATTCTTTTTTAAAGAAAAACTTTGGTGTATTTATTTTTAAGACTGTCAGAAGTGGCCACAGAGCACTTATCAGCAGTTTGCTGGGTGCTGATCCTTGTTTGGTATCCGATGGAAAGATAGGGTAGTAGCAAGCAGGTGATGGGAAGGGGAGTGGGTAACAGACTCAGGGCTTAGCTCCCCTGAAGGAAGGCCTCCTTTGAGTTTTACTCTTGGGCATCTGCCTTGAGCTACCTCATGAACCAAAGCCTGGAACTCCACGACAGTCTTCCCAGTGTGGCTATTCTTCTCTTCGTGACTGTGAACGTCTTTGATTGAATTCTGCAACTGCCTGGTGCTGTGACCACCTCTGCGTCCTCGAGGGCATTGAGCACGCCAGCCCAGGCAGGATGCAGGTGTTCTCCAAAGGGTGCATGGCAGTCCCTCTGTCCTCCAGGCTGTAGCCTCGAATCCATCCCAAGGGGTCATTACTGGAAATGCTCATTTACACATGTGTGGTCATCATCCCTTTGTGGGATTGGCACTCAAATGTGAAGGCGGGGTGGGGGGGACAGGAGGAGGGAAAACTGAGTTGTTTTCAACTCCATCCTTTCCCTTTTATACTGGAAAGTGTTCATTTGTGTGAAATAAAGGAAAGCAGAAGGACAAAACGTGGTAAAATAGGACATGAGGGATTCTTCAGGGTTATCTCGATACATCTTAACCTGATGATCTCAGGCCATTCTTTTCCTGTTAGATTTTGCTTTTGACCTTTAAATGCGTTAAAAATCAAGGATGAAAGCACATCCGCTCGTTTTCCATGTAGTTCCTCCTGGAGGGAGTTAGAAGTAAAAGCATCTCTCTGTTGGAGCTGGCAACAGTTTTAGCCACCACCTTGGATAGGATCTCAATTCTTTGGATTATGTCAAGGAAATTTTCTAAGGTTTCTCTTAAGAATGTCTTAAAAACTTTTTGTTGGTTCTTAAATGTATTCTCTTCTTTTTTTAAATGTATTTTCTTCTCCTCCTCCTCCTCCTCCTCCTCCTCCTTCTTCTTCTTCTTCTTCTTCATGTATTCTTTTCTTACTCGGAGTTGGTGTAGACTCTGACAGGAGTAGTTGCGAGTGGTTCTATCTGTACAGTGTGTGCTGTGAGGGAGGTGAGTAAATGCCACTATCTGAAGAGAAAAGATTTCTCGAAGTTTTAAACGCAGCCATTGGAAAGTGTCCAGATCCCCATTTCTGGAGCTCCTTATCAATCTCCCTGTCCCATGGCTTTCATCTTTCTTTTTCTTTTGATGTGTCCGTGTTTATGTTAATTTTTATATTAATCGAAAAAGTACTGCTTTCGTCAACCATCCCTGTTAAATCTAGCGGAGAGACTTCTTTGAGCAGACGGGGTTGGTTAGCCATGGTTGTATATCTAGAATTCTCTTTGATTATATTCCCTCCTGAGTTGGGAAAATAATCATATGTCACTTTTGCTGTTAAATGAAAGGGAAGGAAAATAAGGGACCATCATCATTGCTTGGTTTCATAGGTGAAAGGGAGTAGGTTCCTAAGTTCTGCCGTGATCATTTTATGTTCATTGAATTGAAAAAATTCTGAAATGCTGCAGCGTAATGTTATGAACGGGTTATGTTATGAACACCACAGATGTATAAGAACATTATGGTGGCTTCTGCCTCTGAATGTCCTGAGTGGTTGAAACAAGGTTGTCCTCCTGAGTCTTCTGAAACATAGGCCAGATCAGAATCAGAAAGTCCTGATCTCCTTACAGTGGAGCTTAACGTTTTACTCAAATCAGTGTTTCCCTCAGTTTTGATCAGTGACTTAAGAAGAGCTATTTTTCTCCTCTCTGAACTGTAGCTCTCCCTGCCTTTACTTATTAAGAGGACAATGTGACCCTTGCAGATGTGGGACGAGGAAGTGGAAATAGGCTTCGACGTTTGTCAGTGTACACCCAGAGAACCTGCTCCTTTTTCTTTCCTTTTCTCTCCCTTTCTTCTGTCCAGCTTATTTCATTGTCTACTTACTCATTATCTGGCCATATTCTCTGTAAGACAGCAAACAAAAAAACTGTAATCAAGGCTCTCGCCTGACTGAAGCTCTGAGAATTGGTTACATGAAGCCTTGACTCAAGGGACTCAATATTTAATGTGTTCATGATGGGGTTAATGAAACAGGGAGCAGGTGACAAATTTAGTTTATGGAAGCCCCATGCGTGATAGTAGGCATTTGAAAGGGCGGAAAAGACATGGCAGAGATTCTAATCAAGTAGGGTGGCTTAGATGAAAGGTCACCAATGAAATGTAATGTGAATTATGCTAGGGTAATTCATATTATGAAAATAATTTAGGCATATTATATTGTGTCATCACTTCTTATTGCTTTGGAGCCTTCATGGGATAGAGAATGCAGTACTTCCTGTTCCTTACAACAGAGGTTTTAATGATTTATAAAAAAAAAAAAAAAGGAATTACCTAGACTGCGTATTATAAAAATACATTTACCATAGTAGGGATGAACATAGAGGAATATAAACAGGGATGTGGGGGCAAAGATAAGGTGCCATTACTGCTACTGGGATTCTTTCTCTGCAGGTTCCTATACAAACATTTCCCAGACATTTCTACTTTATATCGTTCGCATAGAATCTTCTCTATTGGTAAAACTCCACCAGTAAAAGAATGAGTGTGCACTCGCAAAATAGGTATTTTTACCCACCAGTTGTGTACACGTAGTACATACTCCTTTTAAACATAATGTAAAGCACTTACAAAAACATTCTCTCAGAAGAGATGAAAGCAAAATAAACTTTATCATTTAATATTTATTAATACTATAAAACCCTTTTGGTCAGATAACACAATGATATCATTTCCATGAGAGCAGTGTGCTTAAATGTGGCTCATTATTTTTAATCTTAGCTTCCTCGTGGCACAGCCTTTTGAAGGTTGGTTTCCGAATACTTTATTATCTTTGGCCTCATTGTTTTTATTATAATGTAGATACAATATTGCACCCATTTTTAAAGTATGCACTTTGATAAGTTTTGGACTAAGTTTTTTTTTGATATTTGATTTTAATAGCTGATATCTA
Organism: Ailurus styani; assembly: GCA_002007465.1. Classification (NCBI taxonomy): domain Eukaryota; kingdom Metazoa; phylum Chordata; class Mammalia; order Carnivora; family Ailuridae; genus Ailurus; species Ailurus styani. The sequence goes on along the minus strand of LNAC01000158.1, from coordinate 181,573 downwards.
ATGTATAAAATAGAGTTCGGTCATAGTTTGTTACTAAAAATAATGGGTATAAGGAGCACCTGGGTGGCTCGGTGGGTTAAGCGTCTGCTTTTGTCTCAGGTCATGATCCCAGGGTCCTGGGATCAAGCCCCATATCCGGTTCCCTGCTTAGCAGGAAGTCTGCTTCTCCCTCTCCCTCTGGCCCTCCCACCCTTGCTCGGGCTCTCTCTCTCTCTCTCTCTCTCTCTCACTCTCGAATAAATAAATGAAATCTTTAAAAGAAAATAATGTGTATAAAATACGTACTTCAAAGAGTTTTCTTGATTGTATCAGCCATGGGTTGCATGATTTGTTTAGCCCTTTTATTTCCAGATCTAATTAGATCTTTGATTTTTACCTGTAACATATGTTTGATTAAGGTAAATCCTTGAAAAAGTGTCACTTTTACGGGTTTTTTGTTTGTGTGCCTGTGTTTATGTTACCCGTGTTATCCTGAATCTGTGTTTTGATTTCAAGAATCTTTTTAAGCATTTGCCCATTTTCTAAGCAAATTCGCTTACACTGATATAATCTTGTTTGTAAATCCACTTAGCCAGGTACATTGCTGTCGTACACAACATGCTCAAAAACTGCATGCGCCCTTCCCCCTGGCGGGGGGTCGGGATGGAGTTTCCCCTCTGCTCTCTGGATGCCCTACAGTTCCAGTACCATGTGACTCAGAGAATGCACCAGGCAGAGTTCAGACAATGCACATTAGGAGTCCTTAATTTATTTTTAAGGTAGAAAAATTACATATATGTATTTTGTACACACACGCGCACACGCACACACAAATTCTACTCTGTTCTTGTGTGCCTCGGTGGCTCATCTTGTAGACCTAGCTCTATTAGTGGTTGTCGATTTGTTTAAAATAAAGCCACATAACTCTTTTTAAAAATGCCATATTACAGAGGGTCATTTATATAAAAGTAAGCCAAGGTGCTGTTGTTGAAGCGGTGCGGAAGAGCTGGGATCTTCTCTGCCTTATTCCTTTCCCACCTGCCTCGCTCCTGCCTCCCCAGCCAAAGCTAGTGGAGCACACTTGGATTCAAGACAGGAAGGAAAACAGTTTCTCAGATCTTACCATCAGATCTCACTGGGCTTCTCCTTTGTTTAGCTTATGGACCTTGACGTTATTGCCAGTGATCATTTCCCTCTTTGCCTTTCTTTAGGAAGAGCTTAGAGCCACTTCGATCTTCTGTACGACACATACAGTGTTGAGTTCCATCTGTTCCATCTTTTGCAATATATGGAAATGCAGGGAATACATTTGGGACACAGGCCCCCTCCTGGCTTTCTCGTACTTTCGTCCTTTTATACTCTTTTGTTTCATATTTCTTTGATTCATATTTTCTTTTTATATTAAATGAGTTAAATTTCTTTTAACTTCCCATAATATATATAGCTTGAATTACTTTCATCTCTTTCAAATAAGTACAAGGGCTTTGAAAATATCACCTATTTTATTGCTCAAAAATTAACCATAATATTTTTGGAAGAAAAGTTCTAAATAAATTTATAATAAGTAAATTCAAAATGTAGTGAATGACTTATTGAAAAGGTTTTGGGAGCAGAGGCAGGTAAACCCAATGTTGTATGGAAACCTTTTTTCTATCCACAGGAACTGCAAAATACATAGTGTATCTTATTACTTTGTAAAATTTTTTGGCCAGTGATTCCCAGTTCAGAGGCCAGTTTACAAAAGAGGAACATCTGGGCTCTCTGGTTTTAACTTGGAAGTCAGTTAATAAATTTATGACTTCTGTGTTGTTTCTGGCAACAAGGTCAGGATTTTAACACTAAGATCACCAGAGGACGGGGGTTCTTCTCTCTTGAAATTGGGGTCAGTTGTTGTGGGGACACATTATCAAGATATATGATGATAGATCTCATCATTTTGGAATTGGGAAGTAGTATTAATTAACTTCTATCCAAGGAATTTAAGGTTTTGCAGTCCCAGACCTAAATGCTGAGGGAATCATTATTTTGTGACCCAGTTCAGAAATTGGGGAACTTTCTGAACCTCACTATTCTGAATATGTAAATTTGTTCCTTAGTCCATCATTTCTTCAGAGGAGTGCTTTCTGAGAAGAGCCTTGAGACTTCACACCGAGGATGCTAAAGAAGCTCAGGGGGTGACCTCCTGAACACTTGCGGTTAGCCTGTCCAGCAGCCAGGGCCAGCTCCCATTTTTATTTGCAACCTGTGCTTCGCTGCCCCCCCCCCCCCCCCCCAGCCAACTCCCCAAGTGCCTGGTCAAGTTCCAGCCCAAACAATTGACTCGGTGTGAGGATTACAATATGGCTGACAGTGACTTTACCTTGAACTTTTCTCCCACAGGTTCTGGTAGACATTTCTGGTTTTGCAAGATTTAATAATTGCATGCATACCATTGAGTGGGAAAGCAAGGGAAGTTCAAAATAAACTGTCAAAACAAATGTTCATATTGTGTGGGCTAAGTTGGGTATAGGCGAGTGTTTGCAAAGAGCACTTTATTATTATGTTGGTGACACTGTAATTAAACTGGATGATGCCTTGGGTTGTACTAGTTAGTGGTGCTTTCTTCCCTGAGAGGGGTCAGGGTTACATCTTGAACTGAGAAATGGGATTAGAATGGGGATGAAAGGAGTGGCATGATTTCTTCTTTTTTCTTAGAGAAAAATCTGTTTAAGGATAAACACATCTCATAAACATGAGATAAGCAAGGGTGTTTTTACTTATCTGTGTTTCGTCTTGTGGTATGGTCTGCAGCAGTGAAGTCTGACTGTGACACCTTGCTTGTCCTTCCCTTGAACTTCAAACCCTTGAACTTGATCTGAGAAGTAGGATATAAATAGCACCCTGGGGTCTTGCATGTGGCCAAATATTGTACTATAATTAGTAAGGTTTATGGCCTGCCATTGCCTCTCCGGAATGATGGCTGGTCAGTGAGAATCAGTGCTTTTATTAGCTCTAGGGTTTGAATGGGAGAGCATTGAATCTCATTGCATATGAGTCCTTTGAAATAACAATAATTGAAATAAATAAATACAAGGTAGGTGGAAACTGTAGTATTTAACTGGGCTTTCACTTGGGTTTTTTTTTTTTGTTGTTGTTTGTTTGTTTTTTAACTCTTACAGGTTTGGCGATACAGAGAGCAGAACAAGAAATGGGAATCATGGGTGTGTTCTGTCAACTGATTCTAAAATGGACAGACTATATATGTTGTATAAATTATGCAAATTATAGTGGGCCTTAGTTTGTAAAACTATAAAATGAGACTGTTAAGGGGAAGAATTAAGAGCTTAATAATAATATTGGAGATAAATGTGAAATCAGTGCAGGGACATATCAAAGGAGAAAGGTCAGAGGGGGTTGGTGTAGGAGCCCAGCTGTTTCTATGAGGAAGCAGCAACCATTACTGCTAGTGGGTGAGTGGGAAGCAGTGAAGTTTTTTGTATAACAGTCCAGGGCTGGATCTAGGGCATCAAGACAGAATGTGGAGGTACAGATGGTAAATTGGTATGTTGGAAACAGGTCTGGTGACCCATCACTGAAATAAGATAGTCTTGTAATGGATTTCAAAGAAATCTAGCATGGGAATCTGTAATATAGTCTATGTTCCCTAAGGAAAACAGAATAGAAAATAAGAAAGAATGTTAAATGAAAGCTCAAAATTCTTTTGAACACAGCTTGTATTTATAGAAGTTGCTTTAAGAGGAAAATTAGGCTTTCAGTTTTAATAAAACATAGCTTAAAATGTATGCATACATGTATATGCGTCTGTATTAAATATGTCTATATTTCATAAAGAAATATGTATGACTATAGATCTATAAATATATGGATGGATATATAGAGATCTGTCTAGCTAGAACTTTTTTAAGGTTTTAATTAAAAGTAAGTCTTCTGAGAAATAGAATAGTCTTGGGAAGATGTAAGGGTATTGTTTTTGGTCTTTAAAAAAAAGTGCTTGGATATTTTTCATGGTGATATGAAATCATCTCATATAATAACATACCATTCGAACAGCTCCTGAGGTTCTTTCCTTCGTGCTCTCAAGTTTTTATTGAAAAAAATATTTGCATCCAGGTGCAAATTAAATTTTTTTATTATTAGAAAATGCCATGCTTTTGTCTGATCTTTTTCTGACCTATTAATGAATTCTCTAAAAAATGATTGCAATCATTTTCAGATATCTTACTTCAGAAATTAACATCAAAAAGTATCAAGCCTATATATTCTTCTCCTAACTTCTTCTTCACTCTTCCTGGCTCCTCTTCTTCTCAATTAAAGAGGTCGTTTATAAAGAGTTTCTAGGGGCGCCTGGGTGGCTCAGTGGGTTAAAGCCTCTGCCTTTGGCTCAGGTCATGATCTCAGGGTCCTGGGATGGAGGCCCGCATCGGGCTCCCTGCTTCCTCCTCTCTCTGCCTGCCTCTCTGCCTACTTGTAATCTCTCTCTCTCTCTGTCAAATAAATAAATAAAATCTTAAAAAATAATAAAATAAAAATAAAACATAAAAAGAGTCTCTGATCTAGTGTCATTGATATTTTCCATCTTAAAGTTTAATGTGTATGCAGAAACTTCAAGGCTTTTTTTATATCAGTTGCCATTAAATTTACCCTCCATCATATGAGTAAATCCTGTTGCTGAAGTGTCCTACTTCATCCTCTCTGAGAGTTTTGAACCTTCTACCCCAAAAGCCATGAGGAATTCCAGCCTCATTTATGAAAACTTCCCTCACAGCTCCTCCCCACCCTACTTCTGCCATTCCATTGCCCTACCTTCCTAATTTCTTCCTAATTTCTTTTTCAGAAAAGAAAAAACTAAAAATATTGTCAGGAATACTTTTATAAGTCATTCATATGAATGACTATCTACATCAATAGTTATTTAACAATGTGGAAGGCCAAGCCGGCGTTCAGTACCCAAAGGTATTTCTTTTTGGACGGTGTAATGCTGTAGAGTTTACCCTTGGACAGTGCACGGGTTAGGGGCACTGACTGCCCCATGCAGCCCCAAATCTGCATATAACTTTTTTTTGACTCCCCCAAAACTTAGAACTAAGAACCTGCTTTTGGCTTTACTGATATCTGAAATCTGAAATCATAAATAGCCAATAAACACGTATTTTGTGTATGTATTATATACTTTACTCTTAGAATAAACTAGAGAAAAGAAGATGTTATTAAGAATCTCATAAGGAAGAAAAAAAGAGATATCATAAGGAAGAAAAGATACATTTACTGTGCTGTATTGTATTTATGGGGAAAAAAAATCCATGCGTAAGTGGACTCTCACAGTTCAAACTGTGTTATTCAAGGATCAACAATAGAACATGTAGATTAAGCAGAATACTAACAAGGCTTTTGGGAAAGTAAACACCAAGTTTAGAATTATTCTGACTTGTGTCCAGTTAATTTAAAGTCAAGGAATAGACCCATTGACCTTAGCATTAGATGGTAACAGAGCTACCACCATAGTCCACTTTCCTTTTATCTCAGTTGAAGGCATCCCTTAAAAATTTTAAACAAAAACAAGGACGGTCCAAAGATGACCAATATTCTGAAGACTTTTAGGAGAAGCCTCTTTAAATTCTGGGGGGAAATGCCAGATTTTATTTATGACGGCTCATCACTCATTTTAGAAGGAATGCCGAAACAGACACAGTGACAAGTAGAGAGGAGAATACCCAATTTTGAGTTTTTCCTCTCTATCAGACATTATACTAATTGTTGAGGCAAGTCCTTTTTTTAAGTAAGCTATGCCCAACGTGGGGCTCAAACTCACGACCCCAAGGTTAAGAGTCACATGTTCCACCAGCTGAGCCAGCCACACACTCTGAGGCAAGTTCTCTTACACCCTTCAAATAGGTAGGTTTGAGGATACTCATAACATAGATCAAGATAGGAAACTCTGAGAGATTTCATCTCTTGCCCGGTATTACAAAATTAGTAGTGGTTAGGCTAATATTGAGATTGAGGTCTCTAGGCCTCTAAATACCACACACTCTTTCCAGCACATCTGGCTTGATCTCACTATAAATTAATTTTGAAGCTCTGTTTTGTAAATGTTTAGGATTGTTATATCCTCCTATTGAATTGACTTTTTCACCTTTATGAAATGACTTTATCCATGCTAATATTTTGTGCTCTGAAATCTACTTTGTCTGATATTAATATAGCTACTCCAGCTTTCTTTTGGTTAAAGTTGCCATGTTAAAGTTAACTTGTGCCTTTATATGTGAATTGCTCTTCTTTTAGCAGTATGTAACTGGGTCTTGATTTTTTTATCTGACAACCCCTATCTTTTAATTGTGATGTTCACACCATTTGCATTTAATGTAATTATTGATATGTTTAGATTTTTGTCTGTCATCTTGGTGCTATATATGTTCTGTTTGTTCCATTTGTTATTTATTTCCTCTTTTTCTGCCTTCTTTTGGATTGAGTATTTGTTTTATGATTGAATTTTATCTTTTCTACAGGCTTATCAACTTCTGTTGGCTTCTTTTGGGATGCCTGGAGGGTTCAGTTGGTTAAGGGTCTGCCTTCAGCTCAGGTCATAATCTCAGGGTCCTAGGATTGAGTCCCCCGCATCAGGCTCCTTGCTCAGTAGGGAGCCTGCTTCTCCCTCTCCCTCTGCCTGCCACTCCCCCCACTCTGACTCTCTCTCCCCCTCCCTCTCTCTCTTTCTCTGACAAATCAATCAATCAGTCAATCTCTATTGGCTTCTATTGGTTATTTAATGGTTACATCTTTAACTTACAGTATACGTTTAAGTGATAAACCACTTCGCATGCAAAATAGAACTGAAAATAGCGTACTTCTGTCTCTTTCCTTCAAACCTTTGTGCTATTGTCATACATTTTATTCATAAATACATTTTAAGCTGTGGTGTACATTACTATTGTTTTTGTTAAAATAGTCCACTTACTGGTAAAGTGACTTACATAATAGCAAATTTAAAAAAATTAACCATGTAATTAGCATTTCTGGTCCTCTTTATTCCTTTCGTTCCTGCATACATTTCATATGCCTGAAGGATTTCCTTTAACATTTCTTGGAGTGCTGATGTGCTGGTGATAAATTCACCTTTTGAATGTCTGAAAAGTTTATATTTAACTTTTGTCTTTGAGAAATCTTTTTATTGGATGTAGAATTCTAGGTTGGTGGGGATTTTTTTCTTTAAGTGCTTTAAAGATATTTCTCTACCGGGCGCCTGGGTGGCTCAGTGGGTTAAAGCCGCTGCCTTCGGCTCAGGTCATGATCCCAGGGTCCTGGGATCGAGGCCCGCATCGGGCTCTCTGCTCAGCAGGGAGCCTGCTTCCTCCTCTCTCCTCTCTCTCTGCCTGCCTCTCTGCCTACTTGTAATCTCTCTCTCTGTGTCAAATGAATAAAAAAAAAAAAATCTTTTAAAAAAAAAAAGATATTTCTCTACCTTCTTTCTACTTGTATTGTTTCTGACACAAAGTCTGCTGTCATTCTTTTCTTTGTTCCTCTATACATAATGTCTATTTTTCTCATTATGCCTTTAATTTGTCCTATCAGAATTTTAAGCGGTCTCTGTTGTGTGTGGCATAGTTTTCTCCATGTTTCTTATGCTTGGCCTTGTTAAGTTGATTGGCTCTGTGATTTGTGTTCTCATCATATTTGGAAAAATTTTTGTCATTATTTATTCAGTGCATCTTTTGTCCCTGCCCCTCCTTTGGAGACTCCAGTTACATATGAAATGGGCCACTTGATGTTGCATAGATCACTGATACTGTGTTTATTAAAAATCTTTTTCTGTTTATTTCATTTTGGGTAGTTACTGTTTTGGTCTTCAAATTTACTAGTTCCTTTTTCTGTTAATCCCATTAGTGGTTCTTCCCCCACCTCCCACCTTATGCATGGTAGTTTTCATCTCTAAAAATCTTATTTAGGTCTTTTTAATATCTTTTCAATGTCTCTACTTAACTTTTGAATGTATGGAATGCAGTTACACTACTATTCCAATTTCTTTGCTAATAATAACATCTGTATTAATTCTGAGTCACTTTTCATTGGCTGATTTTTCTTTACACAAAGGACCATATTTTCCTGAATATTTGCATTTCTGGTATTTTTTATTACATATTCTAATAGCTTTTACCATTTTGGGTGGAGATTTTAAATTCCAATAAATATTCGTCACCTTTATTCTGGGATATAGTTAATTTAATCCTTTTGGATCTTTTGAGATTTTTTTTTAGGACAGAGTAGTGGTTAGTCTAGGGCTACTTTTACCTGACTACTGAGGCAAAACCCTTCTCTACTAAATGTCTCATGAATTATGTTTTCTAGTTTGGCTACTGGGAACAGGCCTTCTGTGAGTTCCAGACAGTATTCCTTCTAAATCTTCAGGGTGGTTCTTTCCTGAGACTCATGTAGTTTCTTTATATGCGTGCACTAATCAGTATTCTCCTGAATACTCAAGGCAGAACTTCTGCAGACTTCACAGTTGTGTTTCTGGATAACTCTATCCTCTCTTCTACTCTAAGCATCCTTGCTTCCCCCAGAATCCCAACTCTATTTCCTCAACTCCCAAGAGTCTGCTGGGCCCCGTCTGGGCTCTTCCTCAATGCTTGTTAGCCTGGGAGTTCTCCCAAGGCATTAAGCTGGGGCAGTTACAGAACTTGTGTCGTGTGTATCCCTCTCTCAGAGATCACTATCATTCAGTGCCCCACGTGCAGTGTCTTGAAAACCACTGTTACATAGATTTTATCCAGTGTTTTGGTTGTTTCAGGCAGCAGATTAAATCTCATTCCTATTACTCCGTCTTGGTTGCAAGCAGAAATATTAGGTGTACATTTACATGGAAGGGTTTTCTTCTTTTTCAGTTTGGCAGCTTGATAGGAGACTATTTCCCTTTATCTTGGTTTTTACTTTTTCATTACTGGCTTTCATTTTTTTATGAAGAGATATAATTTCCCTTAATCTATTTTTTCAACTGTCTGAGTTTTCCTAAATGTTTGAAGTGGGATGAATGAGACCTTGGGTCCTTGATTTTAGCCCCAGACTTGGACAAGTGCTAACTGGTATCCAAAGATCCCTCATGGATGCTGTCTATTTTGTTGATTCCATTCTTGTATGAATGATGATTATTTGCATGGATGTGGGTGATGATTACCTTTTATGTTGTCTTATATAGATTTTAAAGTATAATAGCCTAGGATTGCTTTTCTTTTTTAAAACAACTGCTCGTTAAAGTTCCAAGAATCTAGCAAATAACAAGTATATCCAGCACAAAAAACGTGCTCAAATGAGATTTAGGTTTTCAGTTGGAAAGTTCTTCTGTTTAAGTGCAGTTGTTATTCAAGGGACACAGGGTGTTGAACAATGATTTCCCTAAGCAGTAATTCCATATGCCATGAATGTAAACTAAAAAATGGCAGTTTATTTATTTATTTTTTTAAAGATTTTATTTATTCATTTGACACACAGAGAGAGATTACAAGTAGGCAGAGAGGCAGGCAGAGAGAGGAGGAAGCAGGCTCCCTGCTGAGCAGAAAGCCCAATGTGGGCCTCGATCCCAGGACCCTGGGATCATGACCTGAGCCGAAGGCAGCGGCTTTAACCCACTGAGCCACCCAGGCGCCCTTAAAAATGGCAGTTTAAAGGGAAGTTGTTTTCTTTTTACTCTGTGGGGAAAAGAAAATGCTCTTACTTTCTTTTTTTTGTTGTTTTGTTTTGTTTTGTTTTGTTTTGTTTTGTTTTGTTTTTTGTCCGAGAGGGAGAGAGAGAGGTAGGTTACAAGTAGGCAGAGGGGCAGGCAGAGAGAGGAGGAAGCAGGCTCCNGTTGTTTTGTTTTGTTTTGTTTTGTTTTGTTTTTTGTCCGAGAGGGAGAGAGAAAGAGAGAGAGGTAGGTTACAAGTAGGCAGAGGGGCAGGCAGAGAGAGGAGGAAGCAGGCTCCCTGCTGAGCAGAGAGCCGGATGTGGGGCTCGATCCCAGGACCCTGGGATCATGACCTGAGCCGAAGGCAGAGGCTTTCACCCACTGAGCCACCAAAAATGCTGTTACTTTCTTAACTTCACATTATAAGGCATGAATTTTAATATACATTTTTTTTTCACTTTTGGCAAATGACAATTGACCTATATTCCCTCATCTTTTAAATGGTAACATTTGCTATGGCTGTGCTTTTGATGTCTGTTAGGGCTTTTTTTTGGTTATTGTATAGTACTGTCTTGAACAAAATGGCATGCTTTCCTCAGCCTATCAGATTTAGACACATGACTTTTGAATCTACTAGTTCTTACCCTATTATGGAAAGTAGTATGTTTCAGGGTAAAAAAAAAAAAGTGCTCTTGTTCGATAAATATTATTAAGCAATTATTATCTTTTAGGCAAGGGATAAGTTTTGAGTGTATATGGATGAAAAAAATCCCTGATCTCCATTGATCCCTGTCTCCATTGACAAGCACTCAGGATCAATTGATAATATAACACATTGTGGTAATTATTTGCTGGTTTCTTTATTTGTTTATTACGTGTTTACTGAGGATCTACTGTGCATCAGATACTGTACCAGTCTGTGTATTCAGAGCAATGAATAGCTACCTACTTTTATGGAGGTAGTATTTTAATGAGGCGATGAGGAGGTGGGGGCATAGGAAATACAATAAAGGTAAATTAGTGCAATGGGATTGATCTTGACAGTGGGAAGGGACTATTTTTATCTTGTAGTCAGAAAGGCCTTTATTTGTAAGGTGACATTTGAGCAGAAACCTTAAAGAAGTAAGAAGACAAATCATGCAGCTGTCTAAGGAAAGAGTGTTCTACAGAGGCAGGTGTAAAAACTTGCCAAGGAGGGTGTGCTAGAGTGTGTCTGAAGAACCACAAACAGGCTGGAATGGCCAGTGGAATGATCAAGGGGAGAATGGCAGGAGGTAAGTTCCCCAAGGTGGGAAGGAGATGGGGATGGGGTGAGGAACCAGATTGCCTGGCCTTTATTGGCATGAAGTGAAGGTTGTGGGCTACGTGAGTTGGAGGCAAGGACCCAGGAGGAATCTTCAGAGTGAGACTTGAGGAGCTCTGGTGTTAGAAGTATCTTGCTGGTTGCTGCCCTGTGAAGCAGGGGAAGAAACTTTGAGGGTGATGTGGGGTTGGTTAGAAGCTTTTAAAGTAGTCCAGGTGAGATTCTGAAGAGCTTGAGCTGGGATGGGGGTACTTGTGCAGTGAGAGTGGTCAATTCAGGTTATATTTTAAAGAACCCTTCCTTGGGTTTTCTGAAGGATTGGGTGTATGGTGTGCAAAAAGAAGAGAATCAGAATCAAGGACGACTGTAATGTGTTTGGTCTTGAACTGGTAGAAGAGAGTTATGTTTAATGGGGTGACTAGGAATGGGGATCAGGGGATTTGGAGGGGGTGCGTGGAATTTAAGAATTTGACTCAGTGGGTTAAGCCTCTGCCTTCAGCTCAGGTCATGATCTCAGGGTCCTGGGATTGAGCCCCCCACCAGGCTCCCTGCTCAGCAAGGAGCCTGTAAAAAAAAAAAAATAAAAAAGGATTTGATTTTGGATCTGGTATATTTGAGGTACATATTAGAGACAAGTAGAAATATCAGGTAGATACTTGGATGTATGAGTGTGGAGTGAGAGGAGAAGTTTGGGCTAGAGAACAAATTTGTTAGGACATGTTATGATGAAAGGAGGAGGAACAAACTGATGTACTTTGAGCACTAGACAAAAATAATATTGAAGACCATCTAAAACAGAACATATTTTATGCAAATGAAGAATCTGAAGTCTAGGAAAGTAGAATGAGGTGCCAGGGGCACACAGGTTGTTGGTGAAACCCACGTCACTCAGCTCTTCATCCATTATTTCTAACTCAGTATGCAGTCTACCATCCATGAAGTTATAGTAATAGAATGGGGGATGTCCCATTACCATAAAAGCCAGAGATAATAAACAGTGGTGGTGGGCACTGCTAAAGAGCACAAATTCTGACACACTTCCTAGGTTCTAATCACTGTGTGGCCTTGGATAAATAATCTAGCTTCTCTGGGCTTCAGTTTCCTTATATATAAATGGGGTTGATAATATTTACCCCACAGAGTAAATGAGAAGATTAATTGACACAATATATGTCAAGCAATTCAAACAAAACCTGTTAAATGGTGCAATCTAAATGAAGCTGCAGCTCTAATAATAATAATAGTAATAATTATTTTTATTATTTTTCTGATTTACTAGTTGCAAGATCTGTGTTTTAACCTAAATGTCCTGTTTCAGATGCAGAATAATGTACCCTGCTAAATGTTGTCTAAGTCTTATTTCAGAATGGAAACTAAGAACTTTTCTTAGAACTTCTGGGGGACCCAGAATTGGCTTGATTTCTGGGGGTATTCAAATATTATTTATAAGCCCTGGTGAAGTCAGAAGTTCTCATATCCCTTCAACCCAGAGTTGTCTCTTCTCTCCCTGACATTTGGATCTGCTGGAGCTTGTAATTGGTTGGTAACAAACTGCTCTTTTGCATTATTTTGTTCTTTAAATTGATTATGTTTTGTGAGAACGGCCTATCTGCCTTTTTATTAAACATTCATGATTTTGTGACACCTCATTTTCTCCATTGATGGCTTTTATGAATGCCTTTTTAATACAGATCTTAATCTTCCCTTTAACATTTTAGGCAATGTCTTGATTATCTACACTGTAACCTCTCATTGGCGTGTTGGTGCATTATAAATGCATCATTGTGTACAGATCAAAACAAGCTAGCTCCTGTTTTTAAGACCCCATCCTTTGTGGTTAACAGTTGATTTGTGGCAGTTTCTTGAGGGTAGAAGAATTGAATACAATTTATTAGTAAAACTGTTAAATTTTTCAGAGAGATAATGAGATTATTGATAAGGATCTTTTTTATTATAAAGAAGGTTTGATGATCTAGTTTTGGTCAAACTATGTACCAGTCACACTTTACTTCATTGGGTAGCTTATAATGTCTGCTTATTTCCTTCTTGTGCCTGATATGCTAAGTGTCAAGTAAAGTGAGTTAACAGATGTGTTCTTGTCCATAGATGGTTGATCATTCATATAGCAAGCAGTAGAACAGCAATTTTATTTTGTATAGATTGTACGTTATCAACTGAATATCTTTTTTACCCCCCGCTGGTGTGTTTGTGCTAATTTTTGTCATGTGGTGTTTATGGAATTTTTACTTAGCACATACTCATCTTCTACCCTTTCCCTTTGTAACAAGTTCTATCTTTGCTGTCTTGGATGTAAGTTTTACCAATAGTGTTTGATGATTCCTTGATCCTTTCTCGTTATCTGTGGTCCAGTATCCTCTTTCACCTTTTTGTTTTAAAAATATTTATTTATATACTTGAGAGAGAGAGTGCATGTGCATGTGCATGAGCTGAGGGGAGGGGCAGAGGGAGAGAAACAGACTACCTGCTGAGCATGGAGCCTGCTATCATGACCTGAGCTGAAATCAAGAGTCAGATACTTAGCTGACTGAGCCACCTATCCACCATCCCTCTTTTTCACGCTTTTTGACATGATCTTCCTTCCTGTCCTAAGGCAAATAAGAACTGAGTTTGGGGCCTGGTGTGTGCATTTCCTGGTCACTGATTTCTCTGGACTACAGTAATGTCTGTTCCAGTGAGTAGAGCTGCACTAAAATGATAGATAAACATTCTCAGAGATTATTACTCTATCACCTTGCAACTGGTTGTTTGTATTCCATTAGGGACTGGAGAATCTTTACAGCGGCAGCGTGCTCCCCTATGAGCCCACAGGCCGGCACCCTTGACCCAAGAGAAGTAGGTTACGTGGTGCAAACAAGGGCAGTCTAGGGCCCGAGCAAATGTCTTCTCTTTGCCATTGAATCATAGAATTTTAGGGCTGAGAGGGTTACTGAAGTCATGGAGGTCTAGTTCTTCATTTTATTGATAAGTAAAGGAAACTCATAAATGGGAAGTGTCTTTGCCAACATGAAAGTTCATAGGAATACTGGAACCATAACTAAAATGTCATATGAGTCCTGTATTACACCCATGTTGAAATGGAACAAGAAGCATAGTGACAGCGTAGAAACAGTACTGGGTTTGCTATTTGAAGACGGGGTTTTTATGTCCATGTCTGTTGTTACATAATAGCTGTGATTTGGAATAATTAGCTTTTATTGTTTTTGACATTGTTCATGATGCATTGAATAGTCAATTTGTCAGTGACCCTCCTTTTATCTAAAATTTGTCGTCTGTTCATATACATTGAGTTGTGCCATATTTGATACTTAAAATTTGCTCAAGGTTTAATTTGATGAGAAATGTTGACTAATACGGAAATGTACTATGACCCTATTTTCTTCTCCTCTCCCATTTCCTTGAGGTCAGAGGAAATACATTTCTTAACTCCTATAATTGTATATTCTTATCTGCTTTGACAGTTACACCTCAGGGTCTCACCTCTCCTGAAAAGAATTACAATAATTGGGCACTCTGTGACTTTCCTGTCACAATAGATGGGTACTGGAGACTCTGGAAGGATTTTTATCGGCAGTGTTCATCAGTGTTTCCCTGTTAAACCTAAGGAAAATAGTTCATAAGATGTCTCAGCTAATCGTTTCAACTTGACGCTGCATCTCAGACTGGACTGGTTGTTATCACTGTCTTACTAAGAAATATTTGGTTATTGTTAAAATGTTAAAGGGAGGGAGGGAGGAAGGAAAATAATAATTCTAAATCCACTACCCAGAGAGAACTACTTTAAGCATTGTCTATACTTTGTCTTTTAAAATGTGTTTATAGAATCTCATCTATATAAAAGTTTTACATACTTAATGTATATATGTATACTAACTAGGCACTGTTTTATAGCATGCTCCTTTCACCGAATGTTACTTCTTGATCAATTCCTCATGTGGCTGTATTTCCTTGTGTAACATCATCCTTAATGCTGGTATTCCTTTGTATGGAGTGCCATGATTGATTTAATCAAACCCTTATTATTGAACGTTCTAAAACAAAATCACAGAGTCTACCTGTGGTGTAACTTCCCTTATTTGTGTGACTTAAATACGATGACCTTTTTACCTAGAATTCTAATCATAAGATAAAATTTGATAGCACAGAAACTGGAAATTGAGTTGCTATCACTTGAGAATCCTGTTGAAGGATTTCGATCTAATCTCTCATTGTTATTTCTTATTGATCTCATTAAATTTTCTCTGTAAAATGTTTTGAGCTCACTTTAAATGGGTTTAGCATACATGTAAGGAGAAGATTTTCTTAGCTACTGGGCTCCTCCATACAAGAGGTTTAACTCTTTGCCTAACTCACTCTTACTTTATTAATGAAAGCAGCAGTATGAATAAGGTAGTTTTAGTAGAAGACACCGCATGTGTGATGGTGCCTGAAAATTCAAATGCTCATTGGTGCTAGGCATGAGTGGGCAGGGCCGGGTAATAAATAATAGGGGTAATTGGTTATGTATTTCATCTAAAGGGGTCATTTATTATGTAAATCAAACTAAGTGGTTAACATGGGAAATGATCCAGAGTAACAGGATTTTCTGATTTTTCTAGAAAAGCTGGAAATTAAATTTATTTATGAAAAACTCCACATTCATAAATGTTGGCTGTAATTATAATTGTTTTAAAACGCAGTCCTAAGGAAAGAGGAGACATCTGTGGTTCTAATGGTCTAGATATAGAGGTAGCCTGGGGGGACAAGTCTTCAGCTCTTTGGGAATCTGGACATTCTCTGGAAAGAGAAGGTTTTGCTTTCTATGCTCATTTTTCCAGGGTTACTTTAAGGGTTGGTGTGATACATAAAAACCAAAAAGATTTCAAGTAGAAAATTACTTAAGAAAAAGAATGGATAACAGTTTAAAATTACATTTATGCATTTCTAAGGCCCCCAAATGATATTCTCTTGAAAATCTTCAGTTTTCTACATAGCACAGTAAGTGGTTGATAATTCAACCATATCAGCAGGAATTGTGGCAGGGTTCCTCATACTGTGTGTAATCAGTAAATAACTTTCCATTGAAATAATAATGTAAAAGTTGGAGACAGTTCTGATATCACTTATACTTAAGTGTGGAATGCATTTGAAGTGCTCGTTTCAATATGGATGATAATTCTGGGGGATCTTGGAGATTCACTGAGCCCGAAGCAATATAATATGTCACAGTATATGAATGTTAATACTCCTAGCTTCTCTGTCTGCTTCCCCTGTTTAAATCTCTTTCCTGTTATTTAGTCTTCATTGTGCAGAGACTAAACCACCTCTCAGAAGAGAAGGACCAGCCTAAAGTGGACATGAACACCTCTGTGTGGTGAACTTGTTGGTAGGCACCATTTTTTTAGGCCTAGAAGGTAGTCTTATTGGTCAAATTGGTCTAATGTGTGGCTTTTTAAAAAAATTGCCACTGGCTGAAGTAGACATGATCCTTTTTATTGTCACACAACATTGGAGATAGTAACCAAGGAGCAGGGATTGAAATCTGTTCCAGCTAGTACAAAAGTTGTGTCCTTTCCATAGAATCAAACAGGGTTTGCCATACTTTCCTGATTGAGGATTATCCAGAGTCAACTTGGATTTTGCATTATTGTTACTTTGTCACCTGGAAGGCATACATGGTCCCACTGGTGTTGGTTTCCAGGATACACACTCAAGGACAGTATAAGGCGTAGCCTGTCCAGAGTGTACTTGAATTCTACAGCAAATAGTGATAACTGGAGTGACAATACTGATACCTCCAAGCTGTTTGTTCTTGACTTCACTTGACATATTGACCTACAATTGATCCTTATATTGATGAGGATGAACATTCCTCATCCAGTTGTGCGGCATGATGACATTAGTGTTTATCACCACGAAGCCTCTTCTGTGGCTCCTCCCTACAAAGTTTTTTAGAAGTCAGAAGTCCCCAAAATAGAGATGGCCATTTTTCAAAAGGACTTTGATCTCACTACCATATTTTTCTCTGTCTGGATTTATATGGTTTGGGATCTCCACTAAGCAACAAATAATGACTTCACAGCATTTGTAAAATATGAGACATGCTCATTTTATAAAATGCAGAGAATATAGAAAAACACAAAGAAGACAATTATAAATCATCTCCAAATCATCATACCTGCCAGAAATAAAATATTATTTTATTTGTATTTTGGATTTATACAATTTTTAATTCTAAAATTTGTAAATAAATAATAATATAATTATTATAAAATAAAAATAATTAAAAATTATAAAACTTATATTTACAGACTTATGACTAGAAGAATAAATGAGTGGATAGGTAGGTTGGTATGAATAATTTTATAACAGTGTGTTCATGTTGTACATGCTGTTGTAGAATTTAAAGCATTACATTTAATGGAATGAAACTGGAGGGATTTTTGAATTTCTGAGTCAATTTCTTCATCATGTAAGACTGATGAACCACAGGCCTGTACCCCTGAAGCAAATAATACATTAGTTGTTAATTAAAATTTTTTTTTAAAAATTAAAGATTCAAGAAAAGTAAAAAAAAAAAAAAATCTAGAATCATGTGTCCAAGGTAAGAAAAAAAGTTAAGAACCATTAGGAAGTTGGGGTCATCATGGTACTGCCACTATGCAACCATCAGAATGGCTGGAATGAAAAATACTGAAAATACACAGTTCGTATGAAGATATGGGACAGCCAGAAGTCTTATACATTCTCCATGGGAACGTAAACTGATAGAGGCCCCACAGGAAACTGTGTCTTATAAAAATAAGATCTTAGGGCCCCGATAATCCACTGACATTTACTCCCAACGATTGAAACTTCATGTCTACAAAAAGATTTGTGCAAGAATATTCATTTTGTAAGTACTTAGAAACAATTTCCACAAACAAAATGTGATACATACATACAATAGAATTGTATCCATCAATAAGAAAGGAGGGGACTATAAAGATACATGACATGGATAACTCTTGTATTCATTACATTGAGCAAAGAAGGGAGACACAAAAACTGCCAAAGGAGGCAGACACAAAATATTATAAATGAGTCCGTTTATATTATGTTTAAGAGCAGGTAAACTTTGTCTTTGGTGCTGGAAATCAGAACGGTGCTTGCCCGTGAAATGATTGGAGGATAGGCTGGAAAGGGAATGTTCTGTATTTTCATTGGGGTATTGGTTAAACGAATGTATGTGTTTGTCAAAACCCATCAAACTGTACACTTAAGATCTGTGTACTTTATTATGTATAAGTATACCTCAACTTGAAAATTTAAGCATCTTACATATTATGGATTGTCTTCCTGTGAAAAAAAATGAGAAGAATGAACAAACTGGTGCTTCCTCCCACCGCCCCGTATGTTGCTTGAATTCATTTTTCTTTTTTCAGGTTTTACAGCGTTCATACTCAGATCTGCAATCACAATCCCCTAGTTGTTTAGTCTTAGTTCTATATTTAAATAGATTCTGTGCTCACCATAGTCCTTTTGCCACAGTTTTTCCATTTCTGAATTCTTTATTTTGATTCATCTCTTGTTTATCCAGATTTCATGGTCAAGTAGTTTTTTTGGTTTGTTTATTCTAAGGGAATACTCGTGGATTATCTATTTCCTGAGTTTTTAAATGTTTGCAAATGCCTGTGTTTTGCTTTTGTACTTGAACCACAAATTAACTGTATTTAATAATACAAGATTCTTGGTCTTATGTTTCTTTTTTTGAACACATGGCCCCACTATCTCCTGACACTGAATGTTGTTATGAAGATGTCTGTAGTCACCCTAGTTATGTGGTCTCTCTCCCTGTGGTAGATGGCTTGCTTTTTACACTTGATGTCTGGAAGTTTTTATTCTTCTGTTCAACAACTTAAGCTATTGCTTCAATTCTTTTGTATGATGTATAAATTGTCCCTGGCATGAGAATGCCCTTTTGGTTTTTTTTTGTTTTTTTTTTTTTTGAGAATGCCCTTTTGATCTGCTGTTTTGGTTTTTTTATTTTGGAGAGTTTTGGTGTGTTCTAATTCTGTATATCCCAGTTTTGTTTTGTTTTAAATTTTTTAATTCCAGTTTAATGAATGTACAGTGTTGTATTATTTTCACATGTAAAATACAGTGATTCAGCAACTCCATACACCACTCAATGCTCATCACAAGAAGTGTACTCTTTAATCCCCTTCACCTATTTCACTCACCCCCCACCCACCTCCCCTCTGGTAACCACCAGTTTGTTCTCTGTATCTAAGAGTGGGTATTTTTTGTCTCTTTTTGTTTTGTTTCTTAAATTCCATATATGAGTGAAATCATATGGTATTTGTCCTTCTTGGACTTTATTTTACTTAGCATAATACCCTCTAATTCCATCTATGTTGTTGCACACGGAAAGATTTCTTTTCTTTTTTTTTTTTTTTTTAGAACTGAGTAATATTCCATTGTATATATATACCACATCTTCTTTATCCATTCTTCTATAGATGGACCCTTGGGTTGCTTCCAAAATGTGGCTGTTGTAAACAATGCTGCAGTAAACAGAAGGGTTCATAAACCTTTTCAAATTAGGTTTTCATATTTTTCGGGTAAGTATCCAGTAGTGGAATGACTAGATTATATGATAATTCTATTTTTTTTAAGATTTTATTTATTTATTTGACACAGAGAGAGAGAGAGAGAGAGAGATCACAAGTAGGCAGAGAGGCAGGCAGAGAGAGGAGGAAGCAGGCTCCCTGAAGAGCAGAGAGCCCGATGCGGGCCTCGATCCCAGGACCCTGAGATCATGACCTGAGCCGAAGGCAGAGGCTTTAACCCAATGAGCCACCCAGGTGCCCGATAATTCTATTTTTAATTGCTTGAGCAAACTCCTAGCTATTGTTTGTTTGTTTGTTTGTTTTTACAGTGGTTGCACCAGTTTTCATTCCCACCAACAATGCGTGGTGGTTCCTTTTTTCCTTTTTTTTGTAGTCCAGTTTTTTAATACGAATGCTGCTTCTCTCTTTCCTGTGTGTGTGTGTGCATGTGTTACCNTGCATGTGTTACATGTGTTACTTCAGGAGCAACAGTCATCCTTACATTTGATCACCTTGATTCTCCATGTGTCACNCATGTGTTACATGTGTTACTTCAGGAGCAACAGTCATCCTTACATTTGATCACCTTGATTCTCCATGTGTCACCTTCTCTCTACTTCCCTTAATTTTTAAATCTTTTCCTGCCACATTCAGCATGATTACCTCTAATATATACTCTGTGCCACTAGATTTTCATCTCTCCTACCCCTTGCTATTTCTAATTTGTTTACTAGCTACCTAATGGAGTTTTATTTTCTACGAATCTCCTCATTTCTACTATCTTGTTTCATCTTGGCCTTTTCTTCTATCATCTAGTCTTGGAGTCCTTGTTTTATAGACTTCATAGTTGTATGAAATTTTTATAGGCTGTGAAACCCTCAACGAAAGTCCTGTTTCTAAGGTGATGTTCCTTACAGTCTTAGTGCCACATTTGACATTTGCTTGTGAGATCCTTTTCTTGTATTTTTTGTTTTAGTATAGCTTCTATATTGTCCTTATTTCATCTCACTCATGCATAATGGAGGCCACTCTCCACAGCATCTGTTTGTTCCAATCAAGTAGATGTGAATTCACCTGATCCTATTTCTCCTTTTTCCAGGAATAAATTGTCTCTCAGATCCCTACGTATGAATTTTTTTAAGGATTTTATTTATTTATTTGACACAGAGAGAGAGAGATATTACAAGTAGGCAGAGAGGCAGGAGGAAGCAGGCTCCCTGCTCAGCAGGGAGCCTGATGCGGGGCTGGATCCCAGGACCCTGAGATCATGACCCGAGCTGAAGGCAGAGGCTTTAACCCACTGAGCCACCCAGGAGCCCCCTCTATGTACAATTTGAGGGCTTGCTGGCAGCCTCACTGTAGTACTCCTTTTTTTTTTTTTTACTTTCATTTATTTATTAGAGTGGGAGACCATAAGCAGGGAGAGTGGCAGAGGGAGGGGGAGAAGCAGGCTCCCCACTGAGCAGGGAGCCAAGCACGGGGCTCCATCCCAGGACCCCTGGATCATGACCCAAGCACAAGGCAGATGCTCAACCAACTGAGCCACCCAGGTGCCCCTTCACTCTAGTACTCCTAATCCAAGGGCGTAAGAGTGGGGAGAAGTCCACTGAACAGAGTATGGTCTTTGTTGGAGGATCTGGACCTGGGGTAACTAACTGGCCTGGTATGTCTGGGACTTTCCTAGAGTTAGCATTCAAAATCCCCCATACCAGGAAGCCCTCCTAGTTCCGGGCATGCTGGGATGGTTGGTCACCCTATTGGGATATTCTCTTTTATATGTATTTTTAAATGACCTCGGCCTGTGCCCGCTCTGTGTAGCCACGGCTGATTCGGTTGGACTGGCACTCTGCTTCGTGTCCTGGAAGGTGGCCAGCCCGGGGAAGTGCAGGATTCTCGTGTCAAGCATTTTTTTTTTTCTTTCTTTAGGACTTCCAATTCAGCTTCTCTCCAGTTGAGAACATTTAAGTGAGAATGCTCATTCTTTTTCCTCATTACCACTTCTTGGGCAGGATAATGTGGGGCAGGACAATGTGGGGCAGGACTTGGAGCTATGCTGCAGTCTTGTTTCTTGCCGTGGCCACGTTTCAAAAGATGGCTCACACCTAGTTTCCTTCCTTTGTCTGTTCACTTTAAAAAGATGTTTAAAATCTCCCATTAGCCATTTGAGGAAGTACTTGTAGTAATCTTGTTTGATTATTGTTGCCTAATCCATTGTAAAACTTTGGTTTTCTCAGTTGGCCATATGATTTATCTTCATCTCTTCTTTCTCCTTCTCCCTTCCTGCCCTCAGATACACGCAGGAATCAACTTCTCTCCCTCCTTCCCTCTTTCCCCGACCCCCTGACATTGATACAAGTGAAAATATTAGGCCCTTTAAATAAAAAATAAGGGTTTGAGAGGGAGCTCAGGACCCAAACCCAATCAAAAACACAATAGATGAGGGCGCCAGGGTGGCTCAGTGGGTTAAAGCCGCTGCCTTCGGCTCAGGTCATGATCCCAGGGTCCTGGGATCGAGGCCCACATCGGGCTCTCTGCTCAGCGGGGAGCCTGCTTCCTCCTCTCTCCTCTCTCTCTGCCTGCCTCTCTGCCTACTTGTAATCTCTCTCTGTGTGTCAAATGAATAAATAAAATCTTTAAAAAAAAAAAAAAAAAACACAATAGATGAACCCATGAATTGAAAATGTGCTCCTTTATTGCAGGATTTATAAATTTAGATGCTATCACTGAAATTTCTATTTCTAGGGATTGCTTCACACTGAGCACTTTATTTAACACTGAAACATTAATGCTGATGTAGGTTTTATGTTGAGCTTACTCGTTCTCTTTAAAGATTTAATTTTTTTTAAGTGTAAAGAAGATTATGATTCCCTCAACAGTGGAGTAGTGGCTGAGATTTCCCAGCATTGTGTTTTTGAGGCAATGAACATTGGGAACCAGTGGCCACTATCTGTCCCTGTCCTCCCCAGAGCTACTTTAATAATCCTGTGTCCACACAAGCTGATCAAGCAGTCATAACCCGTAACGTCAAGAAAAAAGAAGCCCTGTCTTAACCGATATGGTCAGAAAAACAGTGCTACGCTGTGATTGATACATCCTACATGACGATCAGTTTTGAAGTTTTGAATGAAGAGGAGAAAGCATTGCAAGTAAATTTCAAAGAGAAATTTAAGGCACACCTTGAAAAGTACTGCAGAATTCAGTAGCAGGACGTAGCGTGTGTATTTACCTCTACCTTCCCACAGGTGTTTTATGTGTTTGCTTGGCTTTCTTTTGTTTTAAGGAATGGGATTGAGATTACTCAAAAATCCATTTATAAACTCGAAGTTTTGTGCTTTTTCATCGTTTTCTTTAAGCCTCAAAACAACAGATAATAAGAGAAATGATCTTTTTTATATTTGCTTTTGTTAGCCTATTTCTTCTAGTCGAGACAGATAAAGAAGTTTGACCTGTTTTCGAATTCTGTTGATTTGTCTGTCTGTATATTGTATTTCTTCTGGAATCATTTGCCTTGTATTGAGCTTTCCAGAAATACATGCATATAAAAATTGAGGAAAAAATTTAAAATATACCTCTATGTCTTCTTGGATTGTTTGCTCAGATTTATGACTGCTGAAAAAACAGATGCATTTAGTAACTGAAGTTACAAACAATTCTGATGAGTTTTATTTTATTTACATTGGTTAGCTGAATAAATGAGTGCTATAACTGTTCCCTTCTTCTTTCCTTTAGGGATATTGTAAGAAAAGATTTTTTTCTCTTGGTGATTAGAATGTTTTCTCCTCATAGAAAGCAAAATATATTGGAGAAAATTATTCAGTTGATACTTAAATGTTCGTTTTAAACTGTGAATAAAAGGCAATACATTTATTTTACATTTATTTGCACCCACTCTCTACCCACCCCCACCCCTTTTTAGGTGAGAGTGGGAAAGAGACAATAAAAGTAACTCATGTAGGCTCACAAGGTATGACTGGAAATACAATCTAGTCTACCTTCCAGCCACTTCCAGACTTGTTTTACATGGTTTTCACATAATCGGCAGGAATCTGACTGCCACACAATATCATGTAGTGAGGAATTCAGAATAAGACAGATCCTTCCAGAGTATGTTGGTACCTTGCAATGAATACCAAAATACCAAAAGACTCTTTTTAAATGTAATGCAAGCAGTCCCCCAAATGGAAGCCAAGAACAGCCTTCATGTGAGACCTCACTATAGTCATAGGTGAAAGATTTGTTTTAAAAAATTAGCTTAGTTGCATAAATAATATCTTAATTGTATTTGGTGTTTATAGCCCTTTCCTTGGGATTTCTAGTTTAAGGCAAGCAGCCCCTTAAACCTAATCAGTTATCAACGATATTGGCTGAAGATGGTATAGTACTTCCAGTTTCTCTGTGTAAGAAGATATTTTTGTACACTCTCTTCCTAAATATTTCATAATTTTAATGCAGTCAAGATTTGGTCAGAATAGCAAAATACTGACTTTTCCTCCTGAGATGATGTACACATTGTCACCCATCACACTTTTCTTGCTGTCAATTTTTTTTTTTAAGCTTGCTATGACCTACTTAAGGGTCTTATGACAAGATTAAAACTCCTGGTGAATTTCGTGCTGCAGACTGCAGTGAATTCAGCATTTACGCTTGTGTTTTCCATTCTTGTTCCTATGGAGATAATGGCCAGCCTTGTCATGCAGACCTACTGCCTTCTTTTTTTGGTAGACATGCTTTTTGTTGTGAATCTCAGGAAGAAATGCCATTTGATTTGGCTGATTTGAGTTTTTAATCGCCACCGTACTTATCTCTTGGCATTTTGGCAGGAGACGTTTTAATGAGATGTTCACCTCGCCTTAATTCTGATTTGTCAGTATCTCCCTTCCAAGTCTGTATTTTTCAAGGGTTAATCTAATAGTTTCACAAATGTTCTTGGAGTAAAGTAAGAAATTGCCCTGTAGCAATGAGATTAATTTGAAGAAGCTTGAAATGATGAGCTACACATAGCAAATTCTCTTTGAAAAGAAGTCCGGACATAAGTTACAGCTCAAGACAAGGAAAGGGGGAGGATGAGGTATGAGGAAGAGGTTCTGACATGATTATAGGTTAGTAAGCAGTGCACGCAATGGGAGGTTATGTGTGCTTTTTGAAAAGTTTGTAGGAAGATGTCATCCATCTTTAACAATATAAAGCGTATATGAAGAAGGCCAAATGACAGAGAGGAAAGGAAGATGAAATGAAGGCAAAGGAGAGGGAAGGAAGGAGGGAACCATGAATAGTGAGAGTGAAATTAAGCTTTCCTAAAGAGAAACCATTTGACATCCTACTTTTTTTTCCCTTAAGATATTAATTTATTTGTTTGTTTGTTTGTTTATTTATTTATTTGAGTGAGAGTGAGAGCAAGAGAGATCACAGAGGAAGAGGGAGAAGCAAGATGGACCACTGAGCAGGGACCCCAACCGCAGGGCTTAGTCCCGGGACCTTAAGATCATGACCTGAGCTGAAGGCAGATGCTTAAGCTACTGAGCCACCCAGGTGCCCCCATCTTACTTTAAATAGGTGAGAGAGAGGTGCTCCAGCTCCACTGAAGATCCAGCAGACAAGGAAGGGAGTCAGTTGACTGTATGCAGGATGATCCCCTAGTTGGGTCAGTAGTGAATTGGGTGAAAGGCACCCTTGCTTGCTAGGGATCTGTTGCAGACAGAGTATTTGTGTTCTCCCCAAATTCATATATTGAAATCTAACCCCACTGGGATGGTGTTTGGAGGTGGGGACTTTGGAGGTAATTAAGTTGTGAGGGTGGAGCTCTCATGAATGCCATGAGTGCCCTTGTAAGAAGAGAGCAGAGAGCCAGCTTGCTGTCTTTCTGCTATGTGAGGGTGCAGTGAGATGTCGATGGTATGCAGCCTGGAAGAGAGCTGAACCTAACCAGAACCTAACCATGCTGGCACACTGATGTCAGACTTCCAGTTTCCAGAACTCTGAGAAGGAAAATTTTGTTGTCTAAAGCTCCTCAGTGTATAGCAGCCCAAACTCTGACGGGAGCTGAACCAGCCCCTCTTTTCAGCAGCCTTGGATCCAGGGTCATCCTTGCTTGGCTTTCATGGTTGCTGACATCTCGTATTTTATGGCATAATTGCTGTGGGTCATTGCCATGGTTGTGTATTGCCTCTGCTGTTTGTATAGTGTTCCTGCTCTTTCTGCCTCTGCTCTAATTCTGGTTTGGTGACACTAACTAAAGGGGACAGACAGGCATGGGTTTCCCATGATGAACTGCATGTCCCAGAGAACAGAAACCAGTAACTTCTCCCTTAAAGTGCTCCAACCCGTGCCCGACATTGCACCCTTTTCTGAGTATTTGCATAGTATGTGGCCGCTATTCTTAGTTACATGTGGCAGTTCCCCCAAATTCAAACTAGCTAAAAATGTTCATTACCTTGAAAAATCTGAGGTGCTGACTGTTGCTGGAGCAGCTGCTGGTTCCAGGAGTTCATTGTGCTACCAGAGCTCTCTTCATCCCTCTGGGAAGGTTTCTTTTCTAGCAAGTTCTGTCTGTGTGGCTCCAACCTTTCACATCTCTTACAGCTCAAAGTCCCAAAAGATGAAGGCTCTTCTTTCTCATCAGTTCTGGCTGAAGTTGGAGGGAAGAATCTGCTAGACCTTGCTCAGGGCCTGGCTGGAGGGGGCGTAAAATGTGAGGGGGTGTCCCTTCCAAGGTACAGGGACTAGGTAGAAAGTATAAAAGCACACTGCACAATGTCAGTCCACCTTGTTAGTGTTTCATGAATTTTGTGGTTTCAGTGAGATTTTAGAAACACTTGGATACTATGAATCCATTTTTTATCTACATTAATTGAGGGAGCATTGACACAGCCTAGTGGATTCTGTATGGTTGGCTTTGGACAGGGATTGTATTTGTACAGCTGGTTTCATGTGTCTCGGATTTGATCATTCACTGTTCAGACCCATTCTGAGCTCGCCTCCCAGCCTGCTTGATGTTGGTATGCATTCTCCTTAGGAAACAGATACCTAGAATATGCTGTTTCATGACTGAATGCTAGTTTGGGCTTAAGGGGGCATTTCTTCTGCTTTCTGCAAAACCAAAGTCTTGGTCCTATCTGTTGGTCTGTATGAATCTGAAGCCAGCACTTGAAATAGACACATGACATGCCAATAGCAAAGCTGTTAACACCACTAAAGTTTTTCCTGCAGAGGTAGTGGTCTCCCACTCAACTGCTTTGCTTATGTTAAGAAAGTAAATTCTTCAAGTCATTTTGAACCAGAATGTGAAATTTTAGACATTCAGATGTTTTTTGAAATGTTTCAGCTACTTAATTATCATGACTGTTTAGAAAAACAGTGAATCATGACACTGTTTAGTTTTGACCATATTTCTTAAAAAATGATTTCTGTGATGCACCGGTAGTTTACCCTTGTACTTTGAGGGATTAAATGGGGTCAGATTGGTTCATAATCATATCTCCTGTCAACACAAGCAAACAAAGCACCCAGCGAGTGCAATTACTGTGTTCATTAGCACTGCTGTCTGTTGGAATTAATGAATTTCCATGTTAAGTTCAAGAATGACTGCTGGCTGACATTTTAGATTATCCAAATGAAAGTGACAAGTTCTGTCCTTCGTGTTAGCATGGAAGTTCAAGGGTTAATAACAGTTCCTTCCAATGTCAATTTGACTTTGTACAAGATGTAGCAGACACCAAGTGCTGGTCTTGTGCTGAAAATGAATAATGACATTTTATGAATTATTTTCCCGTATTTATTTTTACCCCTGGAGGCCGCTTAGGATTTTCATTTTTACAAAACAGATTCATATCCAGGACCTACCTAATGAAAGAAAGGGTTTCGTGTTGCATAATCTGAGAGGTCCAAATGCTGTTTGTCCTTCTGTGGTCACCTGGTGAGTCAGATGTACTGGGGTAGGAAGTTGGGAGGGTAGACGTATAATCATCCCCCAAAAGCCTGTAGCTGAAATGATGATGATGCTCCCTGAGACTGGCCATTTAGCCTTTCTGTGCCGGAACATTCATAACAATTAGCTTATCAGATTAGGTTCAGGTGATGGGACACAGAACTAGGGAATGAGCAGGCAGATTTCCAAGCTGGGTGCCACCACCCAGTGATAGATTCTTCAAGGGCAGCTGGAAGGAGCAAGATGCCAAAACACAAAGGAGGGAAATCTCAGAATGTATCTGGCTTGTATCGTAACATTGTAGAGTCAGCCCTGCTAGGTATCTGATGTACATTCTAGGTATTCTGTTGAAAAATCTTAGCCCCAGCATTATTATTTTTAAACAATTAGAAGTCTGAAAAAAAAAATCACAAGCACATGGGACAGAATTGTGATATGATTCAGTGTGGAATGTGTGTCCTCTGTGCCGGGAGAGGAAGGGACGAAGGGGAGGCAGGGAGGCAGTTAGAGCCTTTTTGTGCCAGACAACGGAGCACTGCTGTGACTTGCTGTGCAGAGGATGATCGGAGATGTTCATCATTCTTTCTGGAGTTTCCATTTCACTTCATCTAGGTTCTTTCAGAAAGCTTTCCTTCTGGGTTGAAATTGCTCCCATTGATTTCAGCCATGTGATGATTCTTTAAATGAAGAGGTTAAGTCGATCTTTTTAAGGTATTACTGGGCCATTACAAGCCAGCCAGTGACTTCTGCCCAGATCATGCCAGTGAGATGAGGTAGTTTTGTGCTGGGAGCAGGGGGGTGAGAGTTTTCAAACAAGTACGGTTGGGTCCTTTTGATGCAAGCCCTCAGCCTCCACTCTGCCAACGAATTGCTTTTGCTCTTGGGAAAGTTCTGTGTTTCCATAGGGGGCTGTAAAGATGTTGGAGCCTATTTCTTATTTTTGCTGCCACCTTCTTAGCCTAAGAGTCTCAGCCCTTGGAGAGCTTGGACTTGGAACATACTCTTCTATCCTTGGACATTCTTCAAGTTAATCTTTAAAAAAGTTGATCTGCTAATTCCACTGCCTGTGGGTTCCTCAGTGGCTTGTTCTTTTTTCCCCTTTCTCTCTACAGTCCTTTTCATCAGTTAAAACTCAAGTCAGGTATTGTGTTTCTTATAGAGGCTTTATCCTCCATCTCCCAGATTTGTCAATAAGCCTCTTCTCTGTACTGCTCGGTATACACCTTTAGTGGCATCCTCCTCAGACTGCATCGTCACTGTTGGGCTGCACGTGTCCGTCGCTTCCCTACACTGTGAGTTTGGAGAAAGTACAGTGAGTTACTCATGATTTACTCAGGTGCTAAAGAAATGACTGTTGAGTGGCACCTGGGTGGCTCAGTCATTAAGGGTCTGCCTTCGGCTCAGGTCATGACCCCAGGGTCCTGGGATTGAACCCTGAGTTGGGCTCCCTGCTCCGTGGAGAGCCTGCTTCTCCCACTCCCTCTGCAGCTCCCCCTGCTTGTACTCTCTCTCTGTCTGTCTGTCTCTCTCTCTCTCTCTGTCAAATAAATAAAATCTTTAAAAAAAAAAGGCTGTTGAAGGGCATTTGGATTTGGTGAAGGAAGTCAAATTAACCTTTAAAAAAATAGAGGTTTTTAAATTTTATTTATTTCTTATTTTTTTTCCTTTTCCCTCCCTTCCTGACCTTATGTGTCTGTGGCCCCCTAAACTCAAAGCTCTTTGGTCCAGCACAGGTTCCCAGCTAATGAGTGTCCTGGTTTTTTTTAAAGTGCGTTTAGTCTTCTGCTTTGACCAAAATACCAAAAGCCGCACGAGGTGACTTAGTTTACTATTTGCCTATCAGTTTGGTACGAATTATTTTCTCTCTAGTCAACAGAATCCATAAAGACATGAGTAAAGAAAGATAGTCTGCCTGTGTACAAAGTTACTGTGTCTGTGTTTAAGGACCTGGCACTTTAGAACTCCATGAAAGCATCAGGTTCTTCCAGCATATTTGTGGATTGAATTATCTCACTATTTTCAGCAGTTGCCCCCAAATTATAAAGTGCCCGTGAGTAGTACATGAGTTCATTCAAACTCATCCCGTTCTCTGGGGGTGCAGTTGAGCTGCTTCTGCCATAAAACTCTATCCTGAGCAACACTGTTTCCAGCTAGAGCCCATCTCCCTGCTTCAGCCACTTGTGATCTTTTCGACTCTTTAATTGGAACTTCTGTTGCATTTCTCTATCAATTCAAATTGCTCTTGAATTGTGATGAGTAGGAGAGTCATAGGCAAAGGAGTTGGGTTCTAGATCAGAGGCGGGAAACCTGTTGTGTGAGTGGTCACACACTGGAGGCTCTGGGTGCCCTGTAGTCTCTGTCGAGACAAGTCAGCTCTGCTGGAGCATGTAGCGCCAAGCAGACGTACGCAATGAGAGCATCAGCGAGTGTGGTTGTGGTCCAATCCAAGCTGACGGACGCTGAATTTTCAACTTCTTAAAATTTTCACGTGTCACAAATTAATGCTCTTTTTTGGATTTTATTCTAAGTGTTGACAAATGTACAAACCATCCTTACCTCATAGGCCTTACAGAAACTAGTGGCAGGCTGGATGTGGCTGGTGGTGCGGTGCCTCTTTTGTTGACCCTTGTTCTAGGGGACAGTTGTAAAGGCGGTAATGGGGCTTTATGAAGCAGCCCCTGTGTGTTAGGTAACGTTCTGGGAACTTCCTGTTTGGTGGGGAAGACTGATGCTTGTACACGTCAGGGTGAGTATAGTGAGAGGGGTTTGCTCTTTGTATAATGGGGATACCAAGGCAGGGCACTTAACTGAGCCTTATGGGTGGGCAGATAGCTGTGTGCATAGGACTAGGCAGGGAAGGCTGCCTGGTGGAGGTGATACCCTCTGTTTGAATTTAAAATGATGTAGAATAAACAAAGCAGGGAATGAAGCCACAGGCTGCTCCCAGGGGGAGGACTCAGAGTGAGACCATAGAAATTAAGAAACAGCCTCATGAGTAGGAGGAACTACAGGATCTGGTATTGCTGATACAATTAAAAGATGATGAGGGAGGAGGTCCCCAAATAAGGCAGGTGCGGGCTACTCCAGAGAGGATGTGAACTCTGTCTCAGCAGTCGCGGATTGGGCCCCGAAAGGCTGTTACCTGGAAGAGACCTGGAAGAGACTCCGCCTGCGGTGGGTCGTGCTGACACCTGCATGGAGGGACAATCAGAGGGACTGAGACAAGAGGGAGAATGAGGGTGGCTGAAAGAGGAGTTTGTCCTAGTGCCGGAGTACGTTATCCTCTCTGTGCCTCCTCCGACAATTAACCACTTTGAACTAAGACAAAAGGGGCAAGAAATACCCCAAATAGCTCAAATAAACAGTGTGTTGCTAGCATCTACAATATAGATCAGAAGCTGGGAGTCTGTGTTTATTGCCTGTCCTCATCCAGGGGGGTCTCTGAGCTGTCACATGCATGGCATAGAGTGGAGTGGGAAGCTCAGTGAGGGTTAAGGGAACTCAGTGAAGAGAAGGTAGAAACGGCATTTTTTTTTTTTTAAGATTTTATTTATTTGACAGAGAGACATATAGCGAGAAAGGGAACGCAAGCAGGGGGAGTGGGAGAGGGAGAAGCAGGCTTCCCGAGGAGCAGTGAGCCCGATGCGGGGCTGGATCCCAGAACCCTGGGATCATGACCTGAGCCGAAGGCAAACAGTTAATGACTGAGCCACCCGGATGCCCCAGAAACAGCATTTTTTATCCATCACTCGATCCCTAGCAGCCAGCATGGTGCCAGCATATGGGAGGTGCTGAGTGAACGTTGAGGATTTGGCTTAGATCAGCATTTGGAAGCCATCTGTACTATCATCACTATCACTAAGTACTTTAGGTGGGTCTTGAACATTCCTCTTCATTAGCGCTTTCGCAATGACCAGCTGTGTTATGCAAACCAAGTTTCTAAACTTGGAAATTTGGTTATTTTGTAAATGTATTTAGTAGCATGAAATAATGAGGAAGGAGTTATATCACTTTGCTAATTTTGTGAAAGATTTTTTATCACTTTGCTAATTTTACCTCATACGCGGCTAAGTACAAGTCTCAGTAGCAAAACTCTTCTTGATAGCCCAACCTATGAAAACCACCAATGCCTGTCAAGGAACAGTAGAGGAGAAATTATATTATTTTGATCAGAGGCATGGCATGGTCTAAGTTTTAGAAGAATCACTCTGGCTGCCACATGAAGAATTGACTGAAAACCAAGGTTTTGGAAGCAAGAAGAGCTTTGGGAGGCAGTTGCAGTAATCCAGTCTTGACTGGGCTGATAATAGTGGAGAGGGAAGAGGTGGACAGACCCTAGGACCCTAGACGTACTTTACAAGTAGGCCACAGGGTTTGTTGGTGGGTTGGTTAAAGGATGTAAGAGAAAAGAGGCAAGGGTGTCTCCTGGGTTTTAGACCTGAGCAGCTAGAAGGGGAAGTGCACTTTCCCGAGACACAGGGCTGGGAGTGGAAAAGGGTTGAGACTGGGGACTAGAGTTGGGTGGGAAAAGGAGATTAAAGAGTTCAGTTGAATGGAGTTATCAAGCAGAAAGTTGAGTAATCTGCAGTACAAGGGAGAAGTCTCAATGAGATAGACCCATTTGGGAATCCTCAGCATTTAGATGATATTGAAGGCCAGCAGGCTGAAAGAGGATTCTTGTGACATCTAAATTATTTACTCATTAAGTTTTAGGGCAAATTGATTATCTTTATGAAGCCATTTTATTAGAAAATTGAAAGTGCTATGTCCTTGATCATGTCTTTTCAAAGATACAGCCTTTCTTGAAGAGCAAGTCAAGGTTAACTAGCATGTACATGGTAGGTATCATCTTGCCTCTGAAGAGCATAAACAAAGTAGTTTAGGAAGAAACGATAATGACCAGCAAATGACTGACAAAGCAAGGGAAAGAGACCCTTTGTGGTACTGGTATCACTTGGTCTCCTGGCTCACAATTAGCAACATTAAATATGAAAGTTTTATTTTTAATGACATGAAGAGACCTCAACTGTAGATTAAAGAAGAAGTCTGACTTTGAGAATTATTTTTGTTAGTTCCGCAGAGACATAGTATGAATGATAAGTCGAGGATTTTCCTTGCAGATGTTTGAGTTGCAGAGATGATACGGCCTAAGTTCTGCACTGCCACCTATCAGGGGATGGAGTACGAAATTCCTGTCTCTCTCTCATTAGTATTCTAGTGGGTGGATTCCAAGAACAGAGTTTAGGGAAGAAAAAACAAAATATCCTTCACCATTACCGATTTTAAACATCGTAGAAAGCACAATACCCTAAAAGCTCTCCTTTCTGATTCAGAAGGCGTGATGCTGTCTGATGCTGTACTTTCTTGCCGAGGTGTTGCCCCAGGAGAAGCAGAGGCCGTATCTCGATGAGCGGGAGTGTAACTTGGCCCCATGGCTTGGCCTGGTTTTATCGGATGCTCTTTAGAACTTGAAGTAAATGCAGAATCTTCAAGAGGGGACCCCAGAGGGCTTGCCGGAGTCCCCTGCATGGACTCTGCTCCGCGCGGATCTCCCAGGCTCAGTGCTGCCATTCATGCACACGTCCCTCGGCTTCTGTAGCAACTCTGGACATCCCGTTTTGAAGGCTGCTGAGAGAAGCCTTCTGTTGGATAGAAGCAGCGTGCAGACTTTTGGTTTCCAGTGCTTAGTAGGAATTTGCATCCAATCAACCAGAGAGGTTAGAAATGGAGGACATAAGCATTTGGTCAGGGACTGTCTCTTGACGTGACCTACCCTGTCCCGTGAGTGTAGTGGTGGTGGCGGTCAGTGTGCTGGCCGCCGGCTGTGTCCATCACTGTGGTGTTCAGCGATCCTGTCCTCACCTAACCTGATGGGGCACATACCGTCCTTTTTTTTTTTTTTTTAAAGATTTTATTTATTTGTTTATTAGAGAGAGAGCATGAGCACAAAAAGGGGGCAGAACAGGCAGAGGGAGAAGCAGGCTCCCTTCTGAGCAAGGAGCCAGATGTGGGACTTGATCCCAGTAATCTGGGATCATGACCTGAGCCAAAGGCAGCTGCTTAACCGACTGAGCCACCCACGAGTCCTGGCACATACCGTCCTCATCCCAATTTTACAGTTGGAGGAACTCGCCAAGGCGAGGGTCACAGCTTGCTTGAGGGCACATGGTTCATGGACAGCAGACATGGGATCGGAGCCCCCCACCCCGTGCAGAAGTGCAGGTGATCCTCCCCGCCACAGCTGTGGCAGCCGTTCCCCTCCCGAGGAGCACTCATGAGGGCTGGGACATCCTTCAGCCAGACGGGGATTTGAACCCTCCTGGGTACTGCTCTCAAGCTTTGTGACTTGTCTAGGTCCAGCCTTCCTCCTCTACAGAGGACAGATGATAATGCCTCCTACAGGGAGACGCTGAGAGGAGTCATCGTCATACGTTTGTGGCTCAGTCCAGAGAGTGGTACCAGTCTGTGGTAGATGTTTGATAAACGTGTACTGAGTGGGTGATTATAATTCGCTAAGCACATACTGTCGCCTCTGCTGGGAAAAACCCGGGTGGGGACAGAGCAGAGATGCTTGTGAGGAGGGAAAGGTGACATGTTCAGTTCTAAGTGCTCCGCATGCCATCATGGTACAGAATGGTGCTAAGTAAAGCGCGTCCCCGCTGGTGGCCACAGGGCTTTCTCAGCTTACAGTTTTGACATTACGTAGGAGCATAAATAATCTAATGCATATTTACAGACATAGAATTTGGTGTGCCCTTAACATGACCTTGGGCTTGCCGGGCTTGCTTTAGGCAGCTCTGTGGTCTGGTGGACACTCCGTTGGGTCAGTAACCCACCTGGTCTGCTTCAATTGGAGAAGCAGGGAGAAGGTGCTCTGCAGGACACCCATAAGAAAGAGCTTTGGTCTGAATTTGGAAAAAATTAGAGACAGCCTGAATGTGCATTGATAACAGGTTGCTTCCGTAAATGATGGTACTTCCCACTGTGAATCTCAGGCATTACACTGTTAGAAGGAATTTCCCTAGAATTGTGTTATTGAATGAAAAAGCAAGTCGTGGAGGGACATGTATAAGGTGAGTCTGAATTTGTGGGAACAAAACAAATCAAACTTTAACGGTAAAGGATAAGAACACTATGTGAGGGGCGCCTTGATGGCTCAGTGGGTTAAGCGTCTGTCTATGGCTCAGGTCATGATCCCAGGGTCGGCGGATCAAGGCCCATGTTGGGCTCCCTGCTCAGCAGGGAGTCTGCATCTCCCTCTGCACCATCCTCCCACTTGTGCTCTCTCCATCTCTCTCAAATAAATAAATAAATCTTAAAAAAAAAAACCACTATTTGAGAGGGAGAAGGAGAGCCAGGGAGGGAGGGAAAGAGAAAGAGAACAAACTGTTCATTGCAGGGAGCGGAATTGAAAGAAAGCAGGAGAAGAGGTAGATGTTCCTTTCTTTAGGTGGTTTTGTGTTGCTTTAATATCTTTTTAAACAAACATGCATTAGTTAATATTCTAAAGATTGATTTAAAAAAAGGAAAAAAGTATTCGTCCATTGTTTTTTTTTTTTAAGATTTTATTTATTTATTTGACACAGAGAGAGAGAGATCACAAGTAGGCAGAGAGGCAGGCAGAGAGAGTGGAGGAAGTAGGCTTCCTGCTCAGCAGGGAGCCAGATGCGGGCCTCGATCTCAGGACCCTGAGATCATGACCTGAGCCGAAGGCAGAGGCTTTAACCCACTGAGCCATCCAGGCATCCCAATTTTGGTTTTGTTTTGTTTTGTTTTGTATAGTCCTGTCTGACAGATAGGAATGGTTTGAGAATCTTACTCCCTGTGCAGTAAGTAAATGAAAAGGCATAGATTTTAAGGAAACTGATAACAGATGGGAAAAAATTAGCTTACTGAGTAGATTTGGGTGCATTTATGGAAATGATGGGATCCTTGTGGATGATACAAAATGCTTAAGCTGGCAGATTCACGGGATGGATCAGCCTAACCTGCCTGTTGGAAGATACTAGCCTTCCTCCTGTACTGCAAGGGAGTTGTTATTTGGAGTACACGCAAGAATCGTATATGCAGTGCATGCACTACTTCTTTCTTTTTTTGAGCTTCTCAAAGGATAAACAGGATTGATGTTTTACTTATTTTTTTGTTTGTATCTGCCCTCTTCTTCATGTAGGTATAGGCCCTTTGAGAGCAGATATATTTATAACATTTTATATCTCTGAGACTCTCCTCACCTATATATAACATGGCCAATAACAAACAAGTAATTTTCTGAACAAACAGGATTTGCTGAAGTCCGTGCTTTAAAGCTCATGATACTCATTCTACTAGTTTGTTGATTCTTTTTTTATGCCCAAATCTACAGGGCTGATTTCTGAACCAAAACAGTGAGAAATCGTATGATGGCTTTGGGCGTCACCTTTTGTCTAACGTGTATACAGTGATGTTTGTCTCCTGATAGGGGCAGGACATGGTAATGGGCCCTTCTCCCAGCCTCACTTGGCCTCCACCTTAGGTCTAGTTAGTGGTATTGAGCCTTTGAGATTCAGCTCAGAGTCCATCAAGCCTGGGCTCTGGGCTGTCTTCTCCACAGCCTCTGCAGACCCGGTAAGAATGGGATTCCGTATTCTCAGCTTCTCACCTTCTATGGCCCTCTCAAGGGGGAGAGCCTGTCTTGAGGGAAGGTATGAACTCTGAAAAGGAGTTGAGGCCCCAACTTACTAACTATACCAGCCTGACTTTTCTATTCTACTTTGCTATTATTGCTGCCCTTCCCAGAGTACCATGGAGCAGTGAACACAGACCTCTTTGCTTTGAAATTTCCAAACTGCCATCAGGGAGTCTCCATTCAACCTGTCTCCATTCATGGGTCTTGATCCCGGAAGGATCCCCAGACAGGCACTAGGTTTGGGTGCTACCCTCTGGCATGCATCTTTCTTCTTCCCAGAAGAGCTCTTCCCCTTCCAGTGGTGGGAATGCCTTCTGCATCTTCATGTTCCGTGTCTTAGAGCAGTGACTCTGAGTCCTCCAGGTTCTAATTCTTGATGTTTAAAGGACAGCCTTAGGTGTTTACGAAACACTTATCCCAGCAAAGCCAAGCTCTGGCTAATGAAAGCCTTGATTTTCACAGCTATTGACTGAAAAATGAGCAAGCCTGTTTGGGAAATAGAAGACTGAGCATGTCTCCTTTGTTTTGTTGTCTCTTGGAAGCTGTGCAGCTGCCCCAGTGGGAGGAGGGCTTCGGAGCATAGGAAGTTACCGGGAATGAGAAATTCAGATGATAATACGTAAACATAATGTCCAGCTATAGAGTCAAATGTGAACCTGTAAGTCCAAGAGACCTCCACCTCCCCCGCCCCAAATTTCCTGATGTTAAAACTTAGTCATGACAGTAGTCGAATTCGTGGAAGAAGAGAGTAGGGCTATACAGAGAACGGTGTGCTTTTTGATTATAGGAGCCAATTCTACCTCCTTAATACTACACTATTTTATAGACCCTCAAGTCTAGGACTTAAATCTGGAGATAAAATTTGTCTAAAGCCAGGCCCTTATGATTGGCAGCTATTGCCCCTTTTTCCTTATGTTTTACCTCCCTGGCTCTGTTGCCCAGCTTTTGTTCATTTATTACGTTTCATTTTAAAATTTTACTTGTGGGATACAAGTGCCTCTTTGGCATAGATGGAAAAAAAACCCATTTCAGTTTCTGAACCCTGTGATCTTATATGGAAGGCCCTTGGGTTTGGGATACTGAAGTTTGATCATTTAAGACAAAGACTTCCATAAATGATTGACATCAACTCCTTTTCAGAAACAAATGTAAATTCAGAAATTTGTTTTCTCAAGGCCCCTGGGTGCAAGCTGCAGACTAAGTGAAGGGTCAGGGATTCCAACTGAGACGGTTTTTGTTTCCTTTGTTGTTGTTAAAAACAAACAGAAGGACTATCACGTCTAGGGAATTGTATGAAGCTGAACTTTTTCACCTTGTGAGTTTGAGATTGATGCACATTAAGTCGCTTGACGTATCTTACGTCTAGCAGGACCCCACTAGTCTTTGGGAAACTGACAGAATGATCTGTTATTTCTACCTGTGTATCATGAACTGAAAAAGGTTCTTAAGGCAAAAAAAGGGAAATAATAGCTTGATGGAGGGGAGGGTGGGTACATTTTAACTTCTCTGTTTTGATGAGATCCTGGTTAGTACGTTTGTTTGTCAGAACTGGGGCAGCCCTGGGGAGGAGATGATTGAGAAGCACTTAGGACCCTTTTTATAACTGTCACACAGCTTCAGACTCAGTGTAGGGAAGTTTTTCCCTGTACATTTAGTATTTTTAACTGTAGCTCAATTGTAAATTGGAATTTCCTGGCATAGTATAGATTAGTTCTACATTTATCTCCTGGGTAAACAAACAAATGACCTTCTTGGACACCAATGTTTTTAAGAACTCAGAAGAAAATGCAGAATTTTTTAAAACTGCATTCTCTAGTAGACAGATATGCTACTCCAGATTTACTGAAAGGTTTAAAAAAGGCCCAAACACGTAGTACACAGAAAGACCTTGAAACTTAGTAACGAAAATACTTTCAAGAAGTGTCTTAATCTTTTACTGAAACTTCACTCAGCTCTAAGAGCTAGAGTTAGGAGAGATTACAGGGACGTTTATTTATATTGACTTGTTTACATTTTTATATTTGAATTTTACAAGTTGATAAGTTTGGAATTTTTGAGCTTATTATTTGGAATCTTGATAGCCTATTGTTACTTTTTGATTCATTCATTTTTATTTAGAAATAACTACGTTACTCATTTATATAAGTTGCTTTTTAACTGTAAGAATTCACTCTATTTACCTATGATTATTAACGTATAGTAAATTGTCGATGTTTTGTAAGGGATAACTAACATGCGGCTGTCACCAGGGGCTAAAACAAGTTGCTTTTAATTATAGTCACTAATAAAAGAAGAAATAGTCATATCTTCTCACATGTACTTTTCATGGACGTGTAATTGATTCTAGTGCTGCTTAGGAATTTGAGGTCCTAATTCTTCTGATTTTGTTAAATAGAATTACTTTAAGTTCCCACACACCGAGGGAAGAACACGTTCCACGGTCATTTTAGTTTTGTGTGTTGAGGTTATTTTGGGCAGTTTGACATTATCTTCCAAAAAATAAATTTTCTGTGTTGCTTAATTTTTTTTCTCCGATTTTACTATATTTGGGCACTTGTTATTCCACTGTACACTGGCTGGCATATTAAAGGCAGTCACTTTGTACGGAAGCCCAAAGGGCATTCACATTGTCAGATTTAGTTCATGACCAGGCTGAGTCACCTCCAGTGATACTCAGAAAAATAAAAACAAATGCAAAACTATCATTCAGACCAAGGAATTGCAATAGATGGATTGCTCCTAATTAACATATTGTGAAATGACTGGTTTTGGCTCTAACACCAGACCTGTTGTCTGTTTTTGAAGATATTTTGGAAAACTTAGCTAGCTTATTTGGCGAGTTTCACTGTATAAGGGGAAAGAATAAATATTTACAAAGATTTTTTAACCTCAGCCAAGCACAGTGATTTCTAATCATTATTTAAAAAAAATGAGATGTATTTATGTGAGAGGGATGTGGATGGGGGGGTACATGTTGGGTAGTTTTAAAAAGTTTCTTTTAAATGGTACAACAATTTGGTAACAAAGAATCCAGATTTCAATTATTATAGACAACATCTGGGATCAATAGTCGACATTCACAGTAAGAAGAAAGGCTTGGGAAGCAGTTCCTTCGTTAGTTGATAAAATTGGAAGAGGCACTATCCCCAGAGAAACTTGGTGCCCTCTAAAAACCCTGAGGAAGCATTTAAAAGTTCATTTATAATTGATAAGTGCTGAATTGGAAATGTTCGTTTTCATCCTGGTTCCCTGATTTGGCCATTATAGTTTCATGAGTTTTTCCTTAACTTGTCATTAAAATCTCAAAGATAAACTGGCAGCATTTCTTTTTAATATCTTTTAATTTTAAAAATAGTAATTGAGGGGGAACAGAAGGGGTTCATAGAGAATTTATAAAGTGAAAATAATAAGGTTAGATGAATTTCTTGGATAAAACGAGCCACATGAATACCGGGTTTACAAGTACCCAATAATAGAATGCTGTGATGATTCCTTTAAGGCTCTTCTAGTCATACCACTTTGCAAACCTCAAGGGTGTCTGGGCTGGGCACCTGTCAGATCCTAGCCGACAGTGGCATGGGCATGCATTCTCAGCTCCCACTGGTCAGGTAGCTGTTGTGTCTGCACTGGGTATTGGGGTGGGAGTGGAGTTGAAAGACCGAGGTGGTCTTAATGTAAGTACATGATGAATGTAATGTAAGGGAACTGATGAAAGGAAGAGCAAGATGTACTCATAATTAACACAGTTTGTACTGGGGGCACTGAGCAGTGCCCCTGGATCACCAGGTCTTGGCAAGGTGAAGTGTGGTGGTTTTCTCTGGGATGGAGGTTTTCTAGGAGACCGGGATGAGAAACATGCTATTAGGAATGAGTTAACTTGTGCCCATTGTCTTTCTACATTGACTGGTACCTCTCCATCTCCCCCAAAGTGTACCTCCTCTACAAAAATCTTTCCCATCCCCTAATTTTCATTGCATGTGAAATTATTATTTAAGCTGCTTAATCCATTAAGTAGGCTTTTACGTGGTCACTTGAGAATCTACTTATTCGTTCTAAATAACCAGATTTATGAAACTTATAAAATGTAAATCACCTGTAAGTTAGAGATTCACTGTAGTTTGTAGTCATCGTCTTATTTTATTTTAAATATTTTATTTATTTATTTGAGAGAGGGAAAGAGAACATGAGAGGGAGGAGGGTCAGAGAGAGAAGCAGGCTCCCTGCCGGAAGGCTCATGACTTGAGCCTAAGGTAGTTGCTTAACCAACTGAGCCACCCAGACACCCTATTGTCTTATTTTAAGTGAGATTTTAATAATCAGTTCTAATACAGCATGTGACAGAATTAATAAATAATGGTAGCTATTGTAAACATCAGTAAAGCCTAAGACCTTGGCTAAAAAGAAGTGTTATGGCACAAAATTATTAGGGAGGTGTGTTAGTCTTCTCCAGAGAAATGGAACCAGTAGGATTCTATATGATTTGTGATTCATTATATATTAAATATATGTAAAACATATTAATATACAACTTATTGTAAGGAGTTGGCTCATGTGATTATGGAGGCAGAGAAGTCCCACAATGCAAGATGGTGAAAAAATTCTGAGAACTGGAGGTCCTAGCTGAGGGCAGGAGAAGACTGATGTTGCAGCTTGGCAGTCAGGCACAGAGAGATGGAATTCTTCATTCTACCTTTGTTCTCTTCAGTCCCTCAGTGGGTTGGATGATGCCCACCCACATTGAGCAGGGCAGTGTGTTTTACTGAACCCACTGATTCAAATGTTAATCTCTTCAAAAAATATCCTCACAGACACACCCAGAAGTAATGTTTAATCTGGTTACCTGGAGTCCCAGTCAGGTTGACCATTAGCCATCATAGAAGGCTGGATTCCTTCCATGAAATAGAAGAAGTAGGAAATTTTTATCACAATTCCCTTATTAGGGACCAGTAAGTACAGTAAAGACCTAAAAGTTTAATTCAGACCTGCAGATGACTTTGGTTAATGACAGTTAATGCTGGGTTGAAACAATTCAAAAGCTGTCTTAGACCACACACACACACACCTTATTTTCATTGGTTAAGGAAATTGTACCTGAAGAGGTCATGTGGTATACTGAAAATTGAGTGAAAATACTAATTTTTTTCACTTTCTGAAACAAGTGAAGGTTAAGGTTTTATTTTGTTTGATATAAGTAGGTCATCTCAAGGTTGCCTGTGGTAGCAGTGGTATTAATTTTATATCTTATGCTTAAAAAGTCAAGACTGAACTCAGGATATTGTGCCCACTTCAAAAAGGAACCATTGTAGGTTTTGACTGTAATTAAGATAATTCATCTGTGTCTGAATAAACCTATGAAAAAACATCAGAGTTAAATGGCTAAGGTTGCGGGCAAGAATCACCAAAAGATGCTATAAAGTATGATGAGAAACAGTGTATTTCCAGTGTCAAAGATACTTGTTAATTACAGAGGAAAAACTAGTAACTCTAAGTGGGAAAACTGCCTTCACCAAGTGATCGAGGTTAACATCATCAGCAATGATACATATTGCCAATGTATTCATCCTGATGAGGTACACTGAACAGGGCTCATCATCATCTCTTCAGATGGGAGTCATGCAAGTTGCAGGTAAGAGATGAGTGGACTGCTTGAGAAGTCAACATTGGGAATAGAAGTCAAATTTCAAATTGGAAAAAGAAAAGCCTGTGGAGGAAAAATTAGAAATACCCATGCTTCACGTGTGGGGGAGATGAATGACCAGAGATGAGACGGGACTGAGTATTAGTTTGGACAGAACATTGGAAGAGTCTGTGACAGGAAGCTGGGCTCTCCCCACTTTGGGGTGGCCTGGGTGTCCAGAGGGCATGGATCCTGGGGCCCAAGTGCCCTTCAGTTCTCCTGCCCTGTTTTGTGACTCTGAGTATTTAGTACTTGGAGAAATCAGAAGGAAGAAAAGGCACAGGAAGGCATAGCAGATTATTTTTTACTCTTCCCTTATAGCAAAAAAAACCTTTAAAAAAAAAAACAAACCTTTAAAAAAAATGTCAGGAAACTTAATCCTGTGTTTCAGAAATTCTCCTAAATAGTATAATTTTCATATTAACCACCTCACACTGGAAAAAAAAGCACATTATATATATGTATATATAATAATATATAATATGCAATATATATTACACATATATGTGTATATATATGTATATATATATATCCTGTATATATATCATCTATTTATATATATACACCAAATATTTGGTGGTAGATTTAATATGTTTCCTTGGAAAATGGTATTTTGCTTCCTAGTGAAAATTCTTCATTTGGATCATGGGGAAAGCATTGATTGTTTCCTGTTACTTCATTCCACTCTGTGACACTAAGCCCATCTTGTAAATTTTTCCTTCCTGATGCAGTTACCCCTCAGACAAGTACTGTTGTGCCAGAACAAATGTGTGGAGTGGAATCTCCTTTCTGTCCTATGTCTGCATTTTAGGAAATCCCTCTTTGCTCTGTTACTTTCCTTATCAGTCTCATGTGCCAAAGATCTCCTGTTTTATCAGCTTTTTTATCTCCCCCGGGTGGCTAAGCCTAAATCGTTCTAAGTTTAACTTGTTAATAATGGTTTCCAAGAAGCTGTAATAACAGAATGAGTTTTGGACTTACTGTTGTAAATGTATTTTTGCCTAGGACAGACTGAGGTCCAGCCTCCAAGTTTCTGGTTAGCAATGCTGATGAAAATATACTATCCCATATTTCCTTACATTTTGTAGGCTTACAAATCCCATTTTCATACATTTTTGTGATCCTCGTGACATCTCCGTAGCAAGGCCAGGTAGGTGATGTCATCCCAGGATAGCAAATGCCAAGACCCGGGACCACATGGTTCACAGGCAGCAGAGCTAAGCCCCAGGCTTCCAGCTCTCTCTTTAACTTTGTCTCCCTTTCCTAAGTGCTGGGTTGCTTTTGAGATAATTGTTTAAACTCTGTCTCTTCCCTCCTCTTGGCTGGCACTTGGCCAAAACCATAACCTTTTCTATCATCTTAAGTTGTTTTTAAAAGTACTGATAGGCGGATGCAGTAATTAGTTCAGTTTTATTGTTTGACCTTCAGTTATTCTTGTAGCCACTTAGGCAAATGCTTTTGCATTTGTAGCAGTAAAACCAAGGTGAAGAATATGTCTGTGACTCTGGAGAATAAAACTGGTTTGTTTACTGCTACAGTGACAGTGTCTTCAAATGAATTTTAAGGTGGAATAATCCCCTCCTGATATCATTGATTTGTTTCCTTGTTTGCCTCTCTCCTCTTCATTTTCTCTATCTCTAAAATGAGAATAGAAACACCTACATCATAGAAGATTAGAAATAATACCTAAAGAATTTAGCAAAACCCTTAACACGACGTAGTAATGCAATAAGGTTACTTTCCTTCTCCCTTGAAAATAAATTTTGCAGGGAAAAAATTCTGAATGGGTAAAGCTGTAAATCTGGTAACAGGTTGGACTCTCTAGAAAGCTGACTCTGAGCTGCAGATTAGCTTGTGGGGTGTTTACAGGGGAGTGTTATTGGGGTTCACACCCATGGAGGGGAGTGGAAAAAAGCAGGACAGGGCAGAAGAAGTTGACCTGTAAGGCAGGCCCAGTGACAGCCTTGGTTCCTTGAACTAGAGTGACCCTTTAGAGTTGTACTGAGTGGTAGCAGGAGGATCTGGCCCTCTCCACCCCGTCCGTCACCAGATGCAGGCCCCCCTGGGAGGAGGGCATGACCTTGAGCCAAGCAGCTCTCTTCAGCGGAGACAATTCCGGAAGGGGGCCGGCAGCCAAGGACCGCCTGCCCTAATGCTCTCAGCAGCTGGGAGAGTAGGTCATGCATTTCTGAAGAGAGATCTTGGTGTTGCAGCAGCCTCCACCAGACTTGACGTTTACCTTGAATCCAAATGGCAGTGGTTCAAGCAGAATGGAAGTTCTTCAATCCCCGGGAGAACTATCCTCTTAACAGTCAAGGACAGCAATACACTTTTAGGTGATCCGTGGGAAGTGTCAGAAGCAAATATATTTTATTTGGTGCGCTTCTGATTTCTAGTCGCTCAGGCCAGAAGGGAGTCATGTGACGTGTCTCAAGTCTGGCCTCGGTAACTGTGGTATAGGAACGGAATCCTGCTTGTACGCCTGCCCACACCTGTGCCTCTTGAGTGCCTGCAGGGTGGACAAGGCCTGCAGGCACGGGCCATTTCCAGAACAGAGCCAGATCACAAGCTCATGGCAAGTCTGAGGATGAGAAGAAGGGAGCACAGCATATTTCTTTCATTTTCTTAGTTCATTTTCAGCATCAAAGCAGTATTCAGGGGCTACCATTTCATCTCCACCCTCACATTTCTTTTCTCTTTTCTCTTTTTCTCTCTCCTCTCCCCTCACCCCTCCTTCCCCTTTTCTTTTTATTTACTTAGAGACAGAGACAGAGCGTGAAGGGGGGAGTGGGGAGGCAGAGAAGAGGGAGAAGCAGACTCCCCCACTGAGGACGGATCCCGACACCAGGCACCATCCTTGGACCCTGGGATCATGACCCGAGCCAAAGACAGATGCTTAAATGACTGAGCCACCCAGGCGTACCCCTCCCACATTTCATCTGAATTTTTTCTTCAGTCTTTCTGGGCCATCTGCTCCCACAGTCCTGCTGTCATACTGATAGCCAGCCTGGAGTCCCTTGAGGTTAGGAATGACCGCTTTGCTCCTAACTTGTGGAAGGCAAAGAGAGAAGAGGACCCGGAGAAAGACAGTTCTGTCCTGCACT
This sequence comes from Ailurus styani, assembly GCA_002007465.1. Classification (NCBI taxonomy): domain Eukaryota; kingdom Metazoa; phylum Chordata; class Mammalia; order Carnivora; family Ailuridae; genus Ailurus; species Ailurus styani. The sequence continues at coordinate 136,678 of LNAC01000158.1, read as the reverse complement.
AATGATGGTATCGATAGAAATCTCCAAGTGACTTGTCTGCCCTCAAGTCCTATTCTAGACAACTATAAAGAAAGAAGAGTCTTTGATTGGACTCATATCTTGGTTTCCCCCCCCACCATATTGTATCTTTGCCTACAGGAGGATTTTGTACATGTGCAGGGGAGGTGACCCCTTGTTTCCTTTCGCAGTAAGCACTTTCATGAAATGAAGGCCCTGGAAAGAATTTCTCATTAATCTCCCTTCCCTTTTTATATTTCCTCCAGCTCTTATCCAGGTCCTTCAGAAATCCTACTAACTTCTCCACTTTTCCGTTTGTGCTACCCCTCCTACCAATGACACGCAAAACTGATCAACCTAAATGTAGATACATCCATGACAAGTCAGAGCTGAATGTACAACGTGAAATGAATGTGGACACAGGCAAGAACCAGTTTTAAATGTGCCGTGAGGAAGCATTTCTTTAGCATGCCTCCATGGCCAACACCTGCTTCCTTGTTGTCTTCTGGGCCTGCTGTGCCTCAGGATTTTACAACTGCTCACATCAACATGCTTATTTGGTTTCTGGTACAGTCATAGCACATTATTTTTGTGGCGAAACCAGCAGTTTCATTTTTGTATTAAATAGATTCTGTGGGCTAGTCTCAGAATTTGAGAACAATAGCACCATGTTCTCTGTTGTAAATTGTCAGCTCACAAGTGACCTTTCAGACCACGACCTGTTCATGAGTTGGAGATCCTATTATTAGAAAGATGAAGCCCAAACTCTGACTTTGACAGATGATTTTCCTTCCTTTGTGTCACAAGGGACAAAGGATTTCCATTATTTTATTTTATTTTTTTACATTATGTTCCATTCATCTTAGATTGTCAGGCCACAAAGGGCAAGGGGCTGCCTTTTCCAGGCTTGAATTGTGGTGCACAGAATCATGTAAATATTGCTTTGACAATGCTGATGAACTTGTTATTGTCTGTGATGTAGAGCTACGTGATTGACTTTACTTTTTTTTATCATTTTTTTCTATTTTTGCTTTTAAAAGTCCTAGAACTCTGTGATTGAGTTTCTCTGTAGTGCTTAAAAGTTTTAAAATGTGTGTTTGTTACTTGCGTGAAAAAACAGTATTGAAACTAAGGTATGAGTCCCTACTTCACAGAACAATTGTGACTTTTCTTCAGAGAAAATACTTCCGAATCTATATGAGGATGTTTCTCATAGCCATTAAATTTCAGATAAATTGTCAATAGGTACTAAAGGGATTATTATTTTATAAAGGAATAACAGGAGTAATAATATGCACCTATTTATGGTATGATTTTTAAGATGATTCTGCTCTACATTTAACACTTTGATCTTACATATGTATTTTTAAAAGACTGCTTATAACTTCAGTTTAAATGCAGGTTTTTTAATCCAAATAATTTTCTTTACATAATAGCAAGTGGACAGAGATGCACACAATACCATACAGTAGTTTATATGTGCTGTTTAAAATTACACTCTCAAGGCTCATGACTGAAACAATAGTACTGGACCCTTAGATTTTTCAGTTCTGTGAAGAGTTCATTCTCTGTGATCTATTCTGTAGCTACTAAAGTTGTTCAGTTTATAAGAAAACAAAAAGGAATCAAGGGATTAAGCCAGTGTGTGGGCATGTTCAGTAGACCCCAGTATTACTGGGGGAAAAATGCCCCGGGAAAGTATGCACTGAGGACTTTTGTATAACACATCGCTTCTTTAGAATAACTGGGGACCAAGTGGATTTTCACCTATTTGTTTAAAAGATTTGTTTCATGCAAAAATATCTGAAGAAACTTAAAGGGATTTTGTTGGAAAGTTGGATCCACAATGGAATCTAAAAATAACACAGTATATTTGATGGAAATGCAAATTGAGGTTTTGTGAAAGCCTATGTTATCTTGTGAATCTTTGCTTTGCTAAACCAGTTTGCTTAGTGTATGATACATCATACACTACCACTAATAAAAATGGGCCATTCCGGGCACCTGGGTGGCTCAGTGGGTTAAAGCCTCTGCTTTCGGCTCAGGTCATGATCTCAGAGTCCTGGGATCAAGGCCCACATTGGGTTCCCTGCTGAGCAGGGAGCCTGCTTCCCCTCTCTGCCTGCCTCTCTGCCTACTTGTGATTTCTCTGTCAAATAAATAAATAAAAAAAATCTAAAAAAAAAAAAAAAGGGCCATTCCTTTTTTCAAGTCTTTTGCTTTTAGCTCAGAACAGCCTTTCCCTTTCAACTTTCTCTTTCATAACCTGAGGTGTAAATAGTACAGCATTCATCCATCCATTGACAAGTTTAGTACCCTGCAAGGTAGAAGTTACTTGTGTAACTCAAAGATTGAAAATGACTTGCCATTTTAGAGGGTAAAGTTCAAAGTCATGCCTGAACCATATCTTGAAAAAGTGCCTCTCTCTAAAGTGATCTGCAGTTTAATACCTACTTTTAGATGTTCTTGGCTGTAAGAGGTGACCCTAACATTCTGTGAATCTGTAAAACCTGGGTGCCATTTTTAAGTGGCTTCATTTATTCCGTGTGTGTTCATTCTCTGTTCCTGTACTCAGATACTGGGTCTTGAAAGTAGATTAGAAATAATTCATGTCCTCAAGTAGACACAGATGAATAAAGTGGTATAATATTTTATGGTGCCTTACCCTATTTAAGGTGTGGTCAGAGAACTCTTGGAGCACAGATGAGAGAGTAATTGATTCCACTTGAAGCAAGGATGAGGAAAGGAAAAGGGTAGCATCAGGAAATCAAAAGAGCTAACCTTGGAGCTAGAATTTATGCTAAGACTACTTGTAGTTCCCAGTGTACAAGCCGTGGGATAGGCAACCCCCCAAAAGGGAATAACACATATAAAGGCACTGAGGCCTGCAAAAAGAGCTTGCTGTGATTTGGGGTATGACTGAGCAGAGGGCACCCTGTCCACCTCCTTCGTTTTATAGAGGAGGCATCTGAAGCCCAGTGAGACTGAGAACTTATTAGCATGCTTGTATTAGTTTTCAAATATTATATAGCTGATAAGTAAAACTAGCATTCACCCATACAGACTGCTTGGATAAGAAATGAGATGATACATAGATACAGCCCAGGCAAACCATCATCCCAGTTTCAGCAATTCCTGTGAAACCATGAGTTTTCACAAGTAATACAGTTTGGATCTTAAAATTTTGAGTACCCTCTAAACGTACTCTTGGCAATAATAAGGAATCTGCCTGTTTAAGATCAAAGTATTTAGCAATAATGACCATACCCTCACTCATTCCTTCAGTGATGATTTACTGAGCTCAGGTTGAGTACCAAGCTCTGTACTGAATTGGGTTTACAGTGAGGAGCTAAGACCAACACAGTCCTTCCATTTGTGGAACTTAATGCAGGAGACATCATTCAAAAATGTGCACAAATAAGGAGTGTGGTTGGGTAGCCTCAGTTGCTGTGAATGCATGTAGTTGGGATGAGGGGATGTGTGTCAAGGAAGGCTGTCCTCCAAGTTACTGCACGAAACTCCTATCTGTAGGATGAAGATGGCCTCACTTGGCAAGGAGTGACAGGAAGGGTCTTTGCAGGAAGTTAGCCATGCACAGTCCAGTGTACGACGGAGTGTGGTAACCAAGGTATTGACAGAAAGTCTTTGTAACTGGAGTATGGAAAGACATGGTTAAGGAGTAGGATGGTACCAGAGAGAAGGGCAGGACCTTAGAGTCTCTGGTACTGATGGTACTTATTCGATATCATTGTCAGAACTCGGAGATTTTTAGGAGAAGGATGACATCATCACGTGCATTTTGAAATGGCTTCTTTAACTGTTGTGTGAGAGGGAGATTGGAGAGGATACCAAGTATCTGAACATGGACCTGTTAGGAGACCACAGGAGAAGGCCAGGCAAGGCTTGGGGAGTGGTGGGAGTGAAGATGTTGAGAAAGGGTGCCTTCGGGAGACACTTCCAAGTTGAGATGATTGTGACGTGGTGATGGATTGGGTATGTGGATGAGGGGGCCAGTGCCTCACCCCTGGGTTCCTGGCCTCTCCAGTCGATGGACAGTGCTAGCATTCAATGGAACTGAGAACAGTGGAGGAGGATCTGGTTTGGAGACACCTAAGAATTGTAGGAGCTAAATGGCAACATAAAATAAGAGGAAAACAGACTGATCAAGCTCTTGTCCAGTATTGTGCAATATATTTAATCACCTTTTAGTACAAAAGAAATAGAAATCTAATTAAGAAATATAAAAATTATCCTAATGCTACATACAGAAACAGGAACACACATATAAAAACAACAAAACCCCCCACAAAACCTTAAGCCTAAAGGTGACAGAATCAAAGTAACTAGGGGGATTGTGCACATTGTGTTGAGGAAGGACAACAAGGGAGATACCCAGAAGGCTTCACAGTGGCCCTGTGGAGGGAAACAGAGAAATCCACCTAGTAATAGGATAAGGCAGGACTGTCAATAGAATAATACTTTAGACTAACATTTCAGAATATCTGATTGGGAGAGAGCAAATAGCTTAGATTTGGTTAGAGGATGAGGGAAGATAACAGGTTCAGCTGGAGATGTGCTAAGTTTTCAGTGCTTAGACATCTGAACAGAGATACACAAGTCACGGGTTTGTATCAGATTCTCAGGGCACAAATCAGAACTGGAGAGAAACTTGGCAAAACATTTGTCAACAGGTGATTCTAAAAGTGTTGTGGAACTCTCTCCGAAGAGGAAGAATTGCATATGGATAGAAAGGGAAAAGTACAGTTTAAATAACTGAGGTATATATTAAATGACTAGAATGTCCCAGAAAATGTAGTGAGCTGTTTCCGATAGGCGCCTAATGTAATCCTCTAGTACCTTTTGCAGTTTTTTAATTGTTACCCCCATTTGCCTGATGAGGTGATGCACATTTTGAGAGGTATCATCGTTGAAGTCACACAGCTAATAACTGGTAAGACCTGGGCTCAGAGTCCTGTCTCACGATGCCAGGTTGGATGCCGTTGTCCTGCTCCCCAGCCTTGATGCTTCAGCATCGTGGGCACAGAATGCTGGATGAACACCAACACTGATGAAGAGAGCTAAGAAGAGAAGGTCTACAGAAGAAGGCTGGGGAGTGTGAGGGACATAGTTCGAGAGAAGACAGACTCCTGAAAGTGGTACATGTGGTCCCAGTGAGGGGATAGTGACTTCACTAGGGTGGTTTCAGAGCAGAATGAAGGCTGTATGGAGTGGGCTGAAGCCTGAAGGGAAGAGGAAGAAATGAAGTCCATGAATGGTACTACTGTGTTCAAGGGGGTGATGAGGACTAGGAGAGAAATGCAGCCTGGGGAGTTATTTATGCGTGGTCAGAGCTGTAGAGAAAGCTGTGCTGGAGAGTCATGCACTTAGGTCTTGAAGAGGAGCAGTTGTGGAACCACTAGGCTTGTGAGCAGTCAAAGTAACTTCATGAATGTGAAAAGGCAATCCTGGGTGCAGGCTTCCTCTGAAGTCTTTTAAATTGTAATCAGTCTTCTGTTTGTTCAGTTGTAATCTCCTAAGAAGAGGTCTCTGAAAGTTATTTGAGTTAATCTGTCAAGATGCACAGACCCTGGATTATTTTTTGAGCGAATATCTTCTAGCACATCAGTATGAGATCATATGGTATTTATGGTTATAGTTAGAGAATGACATCATGAATTAGTGCTTATCTAAAATGTTCTAACTTGGTTACTCTACAGTTATTTTCATCCATCTCATGTACTGTGGGTTATGTTTTCTGTCCTGTGTTTTGATCTCTACTGTTAATTTTGTTTTGAGATTGTCAAAGGGCTTTAGACCTCTCTAAAAGCCCATTACTTATTGGCATGTCCTGATTTTTGAAAGATTCATGTGTTTCTTCAAGCTTTTAAAATACATTCACAACAGTAGCACTGATTTATTTTGGGGATTGGGGTTGTATCTAAACCTCACTATCTGAGACAGAATTATAAAATTCACTTTCAAAATTTTGGTCTTTTAAAAATCATTGTGTCAAAGCATTTACTATCATTTTTTTCCCTAAATGTGAATTACAAGTTGATTATAGTGCAGTGTATTGAGCCAGAGATGTCTCTTCTTCTTCCATCTATGGAGGTGCATTTTTGTTATTTCTCCATCCTTGTCTCCTTTTTGACTCAGGCATTACTCGCCTGGGGAGAATCTTTGTGCTTCATTCTTTCTGTAACTTCTCGAGGTACCCGGAGATGACTAACCTATACACACTTTCTCTGATACTAACACCCTAGTCCTGCCCAACCCTGCGAAATATTTCAGAAACCAGTCAGTCTTATAACCACTAGGTAAGGCTAAATGGTGACACCCTACCCACATCCCTGGACACACACGCCCTATTTCCAGGGAGTTAAGGCATATGGGAATTGTCATGGTGACTGTGTGTTTAATCCTAGGGAAGGAGTCTAGTCATGACTAAATAAAATGTTACTATTGATTACTACTCAGGAAGTCTGCTTTTATGCCACATACTTGGCTAAGCCCTGGGGACATATTAGCGAGTAAATAGTTGCAGTCTTTTCTCTTGAGGAGCTTACAGTCTAGGAAAGAGAAATCTCCTTCAAGCAACATAATAGAAAGGTAAACCAAGCAAGTCCGATATGTATTCCTCATTTGTTAGTGAACACATATTTATTGAGTAACTACTGTGGGCAAGCCGTCTGGGTGAAGAGTGGATATAGCAGATATAGCAAGATTGACACAGATTTTGTCAGGATATAATCTTGTCACATAGGTTATTGAGTGATACTCTTGGTATTTTGTATTCTTTTCATAAATCCCATATCTTTAAAATTCATATTTATAACATTTACCTCACCCAGAAGTTGGCAAAGTATGTAAACTTTAAGATTAACTCCCTTCAAAAATATATAAAATTTACTTATTTATTTATTTTTAATATTTTATTTATTTATTTGACAGAGAGGGTGAGAGAGCACAAGCAGGCAGAGCAGCAGAGGGGGAGGGAGAAGCAGGCTTCCCGCTGGGCAGGGAGCCCTATGTGGGGCTCGATCCCAGGACCCTGGGATCATGACCTGAGCCGAAGGCAGTAGCTTAACCAACTGAGCCACCCAGGCACCCCAAAAAATATATAAAATTTAAATATGACAGCAGGTGTTAGCTTGCAGAGTGTACTTCCTCTTCACATTCGTTTTTCCTAGTCAGTAACATACAATAGTAAGCAGTATTACTGGCTATAACTGATATGATTATCTTCATATATTCTGTAACATCTCTTACAGTTATTGCCAGTTTTCGAGGAACTGTCCCCTATGGCCTGTCATTGGAAATTGGAGATACAGTTCAGATCCTGGAGAAGTGTGATGGTAAGTGGGCTAATGATGATTACTTGAGGTTATATAACCAACCTCCTCACCATTGGACAGTTCATAATGTTTCCAAATTCTGTCCTTCTGGGATTTCTGGGATTTTTCCAGGGGTCACAGTGAACCATTTTTGACAAAGCTTGTTTCTTGCATATTCAATATTTGGCTTATGGAAAAGCATCATTTGCTGTCTTTAGCTGATATATTTTTCCTAATATTATTTCCTTATATTCATTAGATGCTACCATAGAAAGCAGTTGAGGCTACTGTATTTGTGGGAGATCATGACTCAGTGCCAAGCTAGAAGGTCTTCCTCAGAATCTCAAGGGTCTAGTAGGTCCCCCAGGACAGGAAGAAACAGAGGTCCAGAGCAGAAATGGCTTCTCCAAGGTTAGGTGATGAGATACCTTGGGAAGGACTTCTGCCAAGGCCAGCTCTGCTCTAGTCCTGCTGTCTTCTTCCTGCCACCCCCAAACTTGAACTAAGGTTGTTATTCAATGCATATGAAATTTTAGTGGAATATATTGTAAGAACTTTATGATTATTAATTTATGCAGCATGTAACTCATTAAATCAAGATACTTAATATGTTGTCAAATGTTTCCATTCCCATTCCATGAAACATCCTTAAGCTCTCATATTTACAAAGATTCCAGTTGAAATGATTATTCTTTTTTTTCTCATTAACGAGATGACCACATTTTAAAGCCCTATCACATATCCAAAACTACTCATTTTCCTCCTGAAATGTTGTTCTTTAAAGATTTTTATTTAATTAATTGACAGGGAGAGATCACCAGTAGGCAGAGAGAGAGGAGGAAGCAGGCTCCCTGCCGAGCAGAGAGCCCGATGCAGGAATTGATCCCAGGACCCTGAGATCATGACCTGAGCCGAAGGCAGAGGCTTAGCCCACTGAGCCATCCAGGCCCCTGAAATGTTGTTCTTAATAAGAATTTGTAATATAACATTCTGTCATGTCAAGATTCATTAAACTGTGTTCCTCCAAACAGAACTGTTAAATTTACTTAGAACCTTGCATTAAATGGTGGTGATACATGGACATTTATTCTGTGTACTGTGAATGATATCTTTAAAAATATAATGAGGTCTTCCATGTTATTGTCAGATGCATTTTGTCTGTTTTGACTTTGTGTACAGATAAATATAAAATCCGTTTTGAATTGGTGCATGAAAATGGGCTCCATAGCTAACAGAAGCTGTTTTGTAACCTAAAACCCTTTGACAGAGACCTCTCTATGAGACTTTTTGCAGTTCTCAAAAAGTCTTGATTTCTGTTAAAATAATTATTTAAGAATGGATATATTTCTTGGATATGTCTTTACGGGATCTTATTAATCCCGAGATAGATGGTTTCTGCTCAATTCATTTTGCCTTCTTCAGACTGACTTTAAAGCTGTTAGGCATGGCATTTTATAATATATCTTATAAGGAACAAAAACATATTTAAATATTTGTATTTAATATTTGTATAAATTATTATATAGGTATAATATTTTATATAAATATTTAATAGTTAAATACAAAATTCAAATATTTATTTTTAAAAATTCAATTAATCCAGAAAGTCTAATGCAACGAAATATTTGTTACATGGTGATTTCTTACCAATAAACAAAATGGTTCTATGCTTAAAGAACCTATAAGTTGAAAATAATACATTTATGGGAGATATATATTTACCATATATTTTCATATATATACCTTATACTTGTTTTAAACTATAAAAAGATAACATTCTTCTTTCAGGATAGTGCTGTAAAACATTAATTCAGAGTTGCTGGGAGATTGAGTCATAGGCACTCTACAGAAGAAAAGTTAGGGTGAGCTCACATGGTAAGACATTTTGCTGATAGGAGTACCCATCACTTTTCTTGATGGATGATACCTTCTTAACCCTAGATGATGGACTCAAGGATGTGAAAATTTACTCTATGATTGTTGGCTGAGCCCTACCCATACTTTGGTGCCTTGTAGTCAGGCAAAGAGAAATTGGAAACATATTAAATCTCGTGCAGATTCTTGAATTTCCCTGAGACAGATGCTCATGTAAGTTGCCCAAAATAAAATAATCTGATAAGTAGCAAAGCCAGAATTTAAGCCCAATGCTCTGATTCCAAACCCTGTACTTCCATTATGCATGTTTCTATTTTCCATATAAATTTCCATTACAATTTTTTAAACCGTTTATTAATAGGATTCTTAAACTAGTAGTCACTTGAGCTATAGTCTAGCTCATCTTGTTCATACACAGAATATTTATTTATAAGGTAAAATTCCATCAATAAAGGACAGATTTATTTGTAATCATTTCTTTTCTTTAAAATATTACAGCGGTTTATCAGAATAATGACCATGATTATTTCTCCACAGGCTGGTACAGAGGATTTGCCTTAAAAAACCCAAATGTCAAGGTAATAAAAAATATTACTCATAATCATAATTATGGGATTTTTTAAAAAGTTATTTTATTTCATTTTACAATTGAAATTACAGTTGGGACTCTTAGTTGAAATGCCAAATGGTAATACAGATTTTCATAATTTTGGAAATTCCTTTGAACTTGGATTATCATTAAGACATGCTATGAAACGATAATCCTACGTAGTTCTTGCAGTTTGTACTGAGAAGACCTTAATAAGCTCTTTATATATAAATAAAATCTTTTTGAAGTGTTAGTTTAGCAGAGAGTGAAATTAAAATTCAAGCAGGGGAAATAGATATTCCAAAAGAAAAATTGAATAGAGGTATTTAATCTTGGAGTTTTCTGTGATATCGTTTGCAAAAGAATGGTGTGGAGAAATACGTCGTTTCAGCAGCTTAGTAAGATTAAGATTCCCTTTTGGGTTTGGGGCCGTGAAACATGGGGAAACCACATAATAAAAATCTCCCTGTTCTTACCATTCCAGACAGAAACTAAGACTCATTATTCTTTATATGTTCATATACATTCTCAGAAAGTACAGTAGGAAGTAGTATGATTTTTGTTTTACCTTTCATTTGTATACTTCATGATGTTGATACTCATCCTTACTATTTATTATCTGTGTTTGTCTACTTTATTCTAATCTCTCCAACTTTCATCCATACTTCCCACATTCTGTAATATTCTCTTGCATGTCCTGTTCATTTCTTGGTTTAATTCTGGCTTTATTAGGGTTGTAGATAAGAAATTGTATCATTGCTTATTCTCAGAATATAATGTAAGTAATCCAAATTCTTCTGCCTGCCTTTCTGCTTAAATATACCTTTTTTTCTGGATCATCTAGCTATGTTTAATAACTGTATTTCATTTATTTTTGGTCATTCTAAAGGAGAGCCTGAGGGACAAAAGAACGTAGAAATTTAATTTTTCAAAGTACTTTAGTCCTCATTTAAAGTTATTTTTAGACATCTGCAAGGCACATGCAAATGTAGTATCAGTACTTAATTATTCATTTGGAATAATTTTGAAAAAATATATTATGGCTTATTTCTGCCACTCTTCAAACCTCAAGTTCTGAATTTTTGTTATTATAATTACTCTGTTAATCCTACCATATTAAATTTTGAAAAAAAATATTTTTTAACATGTGTCTGTTTACTACTGTTGTATGTACAGAATTTGTTTATTAAATTTTATATTATCCTTGGATCCACAGAGGTGATAACATATTCAAATGATATTTGCTTTCCTAAATATTTAATTGAATTTGTCATTTGATGATATGTCAAGAATCATTCAGAGGATATTGTCATTTAATGGACAATAAAATTGATGCTAGTTTTTTTATGTTGTTTCTTTCAACTTCCCATTTAGAACAAAGGAACAATTTCCTTGTCCTATCTTTTCTCTACAATAAAAAGCTTTAAGCTAGCATACTGTCTTTTGTTTAATTTTTGTTCCATTGGTATGCAGTCAGGTGATTAATTGCTTCTGTGTTTCCATCAAAGATCTTCCATAACACGTAATATATGTATTGTCTCCCAATTCATAATGTTTTGTTTTGTTTTGTTTTTTTGGGTATATATTTTAAAATAGACATGAGTGTTTTAGGGGGAAGAGAAGGAACAGCTACCAAAACAAACAAAAACTAATGCAATATTTAAAAACTATGCAGTATTTAAAAAATTCTTTTTTTTTAAAGATTTTATTTATTTATTTGACAGAGAGAGAGAGAGGTCACAAGTAGGCAGAGAGGCAGGCAGAGAGAGAGAGAGGAGGAAGCAAGGCTCCCTGCCGAGCAGAGAGCCCGATGTGGGGCTCCATCCCAGGACCCTGAGATCATGACCTGACCTGAAGGCAGAGGCTTTAACCCACTGAGCCACCCAGGCACCCAGTATTTAAAAAATTCTTATTCAGTGTAACATGCTTTCTATTCTATACAGAATTCCTGAAAATTTAAAGATTTTCTGTTTTACGAAGAATATACTTTTGAGTGAGATTTAAGTTTTTAAAATTATTTTAGAGAATCCCTGAATTTGTAAACTAGTGAATAATAGGAAGTAAAAAGAATGGATCCAGTGCGGTATAGATGTTGTTTGTCCCTGTTCCTAGTACTGTTATGGTTGTATGACTGTATTTTATGC